>JANRGW010030612.1:0-118137 GCA_024733675.1 Psilopsiagon aymara | reverse complement strand
GCAGTGTTCAAGGCCAGGTTGGACAGAGCCTTGGGTGGCATGGTTTAGTGTGAGGTGTCTCTGCCCATGGCAGGGGGGTTGGAACTGGATGATCTTAAGATCCTTTCCAACCCTAACTAGACTATGATTCTATGATGAACAGCACTGCACCCTGTACCTTGGGGTGCACTGCTAGTTACTGATCTCCAACTAGACCTTGTGCCAATGATAGCCACCTTGTCGGCCCAATTATTGCTCCCTTCTTTCAGTCCAAGTCACTGACTAATCATCCAGTGATGTTTTATCATCACCTCCTCTATGAGGGGCCTGTGGGAGACATGAAAGCATTACTGAAGGTAGAAAACATCCACTGCTCTCCCCCTGTCTACGAAATCGGTCTCATTGTAGAATGTTGTCAAGTGTGACAACCTTGCAATTTAATAATTAAGAGTGAGGAGATGATCTTGTTGCAACCCAGATAGTGTGGCCAGGAGGCTCTTGCAGTAAAGGCACTCACCTGAAATGGCCCTGTTTTTCCAGAAGTAGTCAAGTCAAAAGCAGGTTAATAAGCCAGATAAACTTCAACAGGTACTGAGCTTGAGTCAGTTTGGAGTAGAACTGAGACTTGCTGTTGTCAGTGGCTTCTGCTCAGCAAAACTAAAGGAAGCAAGCCTTTACCAGGTCTTTTGTCAGCTGAAGCGTGGCTGGTGTAGCATGTGCATGTGATTGCAGAAGTGTAAGGCAGTGAGGAGTATCAAATTAGAAAGGTTTGATATTCCTTTGTAGCTAGGTTAACTGATGGGCAGGGTAGATTAAAAAAACCCAAAACACCAGCCAGTTTTGATCAGTTCCTCTTTTTATTTCAAACAGGCTCAGTCTTTGCTGTTTGTGCGCTTATTGGCATTTTTACTTGTTCAGGAGCTGATACCCGAAAATTTTAATGGCAATTTGCAATCACATTGCCATGTTCTGATAGGATTGTGTAACTCGCTGGGATCTAGACATAGGATCAAAAGATTTTGTTTAATTTTTATCTCATTTTAAGGAAAATCTATTGGTTTGGGGTTTTTTTTATATATGTAACATCAAGTCCCAAAGCTGGAAATAGCAGTTGTAGGAAGTTGACTGTTTCTAACAGTGGTGTTCCTTCTGCCTTTCACCACTTCTGGTTTTATTTTGGTAACACTGTAAGATGAATAGAAGAGTCTGGACTGTAATAGATGGGCAAGATGCTACTGACACCAGATTTTACTTTACATTGCTAATTCACCTATGCACTTGTACAAAAGACTCTTCTCTTTTTGGGTATCATCAGCTTGTTCTGAATCAACTTTCAAAACTGTTCAGCAAGAATGACCTCAGCCTTATGTGCTCAGCATGCTATTTTGAGTTTATTTTCATGTATTATGGTGCTGCTGGGCAACTAATGTTTTTAACAGTACGCTGGTTCTTATTTTCATGTGCTTTTTATTTTTGCTTGTAGCAGTACATGGTAACTCTGACACCTTCTGGCCATCCCAATAATGAAAACGGAAGCTAAAGATGGAGAAGAGGAAAGCCTGCAGACAGCATTCAAAAAGCTGAGAGTTGACACAGCTGGGTAAGTAACACTGCAGGGAGGTACAGAGTATTACAAACGGACTCAAATGGAACACTTTTGCTGTTAAATGCGAAGGAATGAGATAATGGAACACTTTTGCTGTTAAATGCGAAGGAATGAGATAATTGCAAAGGTTTAGGCCTGAAAACCTTTATTCTAGTTAAGCTGAAATAAATTCACTAGCTGTAGCCTGCCCTTCTCAAGGAGCTGTAATTTGTTTGATCCCTGTTAGCTCCCAACAGGCTTGAAACAAACCTTGTGATTGTCAGTAACTGACAGCATGCTTGAAATGAATTTTGGCATGAGTCTGGCTGCCAGAGGTTGTGTCTGTAGCACTGGAACTCTATTGCTGAAGTTAGCATATTGTAATGGCTCTGAAAGCCTGTCATGAGAATAAACTCCCATCTTTTCCCAGGAGAGGAATGTTCTTTCCATGTCAGAAAAGGAGAGTGTAAGTCATTCAGTGCCTGATTCCCACACAAACTATTTTCTTTGCTGCCACTTACGAATTTCCTATTTATAACCAAAATCACTAAATGGGAAAGAATGCTTTGTGTGTTGTCAGGTTTTGTGGGAGATCCAACTTACCCTTGCTGTCCCAGGCAACAGAACACAAACTAAAAACCAATAGGCTGCTATGTAATGAGTTTTCTGCTGATGGATGTGCAGCATTGCACATTACCTGTACAGACCTGTGTTTCAGTAAGCTGTTGTCAGTAATACAGTTATGCCAGTAACTGAAAGTGTAGGTGAGGTAGTATGTAAATATTGAGGTAGTATGTAAATATCAAGGTAGTAGCTAGAATTACCATAGAACTTACACTGTGAGTAGATAGGCTTCTAAAGCTATCCTTCGTTTAAGTAATTAAATTCATTAGAAATAATAACCACACAAATGCCTCTCATTTCTTCAGTATCTCTAAGTCCCGCTCCTTGGGTCAGGCATACTTAGTTTGGAGTTTTTACTGTCAGCCTTCAGTTTTCTGCTCTGTGTTCACTGTCCTTTAAATGAAAAATAGCTGATGCTTGACTAATAGTTTGGACTCTTAAATATCAGTTAACCCTGTCCTAGATCAGAGAGTAAGGTCTCATTTTCACTTTTCAGGGAATCCACTCTGCTTACAAGCTGATTTGATACAGGATATGGAAAATAATTTCCTTGTGAATTCCAGTGCAGTATGTGAAACTTCAGCTTGGAAAAAATTGTCCTTGGGATTATTACAGCTTCTGGAAAATGGGAGTTTGGGATGAATTTATAGCACCAGAAAAATTAGTTAATCTTCTAAGGTCTCTGGCTTGAATCGAAGTTGAAGATCTGACACAAAATCTGTTGCTTAAGTGATTGAAAGCATGCAGTTTTAGCTTATGTTTTTTTAGACAGAGACTTAAGTGTTCTTCAGTTAAACAAAGTCTTCTTATGTCCGAAGAACATTTATTTTTAGGAAAGAATGGCTTATTTGTCTCTGGAAAAAGAGACGTATTTCTTCAGTGATGGTGTTTTTCCCCTCCCCTCTCCCTGGAAACTGAAACTGAGCCATTGTGTGTCCTTTGTCATTGACATGTGGAGTTGGGATTTGCAGGCTAGTTGCTGAATGGCATCATGTTTGGTGAAAGAGTCTGTTATATAAACTTTTGAGATAGGAATGTGTAAACACTTCTCCTGATTTCAGTTGTCTTTGTGGCAGGTCTTTTAAGACCTATTGTAAATGATTTGGAGCAATCTTTTCTGGGAAAGAAGTTTCATATTTGTTTCACATTTGTAATGCTGACCAGTCTGGGCTGTTAACTTTTCACTCTGTCTTTCACAGATCTACTGATTCTCTCTCTGTGGGTGAAGGGACAAGTCCAAGAGCACTAGTTAGAGCAGTGGCAGATGAAGCCAAACCTAAGAGTGTGTGTACTTCTAAGGAAGCCTGGCACGGGTAAGAGAAGCTTGGGAATATCGGACTACTTCAAGTGATCCTGCATTGAAAGGGAATTTTAAATAGACAAGGTTTCTAGTAACTGCAATCCTAAACAGGGCACTCAAGTTTTCTTTATTAAAGGACTATTTAAAATACTCTACACCACCTTTTTATGTTCATATGTGACGACTGTTCTTACTTACAAGTATGTGAAGTGAAAGGAAATCCTGTTTACCTATAGGTTGCTAAACATTATAGATATGTCTTAATATAAATGTGGACTGCTGTTTTTGAATCAGACAATCATGAATGCATCTCTTTCAGTCATTGTTTGTCATTGCAGAAGCTGTTGCTGCCTTGGAAACTAGATTAAAATAAAGAATTGGTTTCTGGGGTGTCTATGCAGAACTTCTCGCTCATCTTTTGCTGAAACAAAATGACCCTTTGCTCTTGATTCATTATTTTTGTACTGTCTTCTCTTGCTTTGTCCTTCTCTAATAAGTTATTTTGTCATGTCTTGCATGCTTTACTCATTTTCTAACCTTAAAACCATGCACTTGAGGCTTTATTTCTCTGATGTTCCTTTTATATTTTATACAGCTGCTTGGCTGCAATAAAGTCAAATTCCAACATAGCAGAATACCCTAAGCAAACACTCTGAACTTAAAGCTCATGCAAGCAATATAAATGCAGTAGAGGTTTTGCCCAGCGTTGCTCATAATCCAGCATTAAGTCTTTTAGTGAATCTTCACTCTCTTGTATCTTTCCCTGGCAGGTCTATGAAGAAGCCTTCAAGGGGAGCTGTGAGAACCCAGCGTCGCAGGCGTTCCAAGTCTCCAATTCTTCATCCTCCCAAGTTTATCCATTGCAGCCCAAAGTCACATTCCACATGTAACCAGCTACTGCATAAGAGCCAAAATGATGTCCAGGATGACAGCAGTGGCTATGGGATGCCAGTCCCAAAGGAAGCCTGTGTACATGAACGATGCAGTGTTGCTCCTGATGTTGACCATAAGGGAGCTGATGTTGAGTCTTTGGAAGCTTCCACTATGCAGTCAGTGTCAAAGAACAGACAGGAGAACTCTCCAGCTTCTCTAGAATCTAAAGCAAGCCTAAAGACTACGGAGCTTTCTGACTTTCAGTCTATGTCCAAGCTGAACACGAGTAAGCCATGTGCATGTGCAGATAAAGCCTGTCAGTGTAAACGATGGCAAGATATGGAAGTGTACAAATTCTCTGGCTTGCAGAACACCCTCCCGTTGGCACCTGATAGAAGAACAGTTTCTGAGGATCACTCCCAGTCTTTGCCATCAAGAACTCCCTCAAGCTCTCCGCGTTCTTGTTCTGAGCAAGCCAGGGCCTTTGTGGATGATGTGACTATTGAAGATCTTTCGGGATACATGGAATATTACTTGTATATCCCAAAGAAAATGTCTCACATGGCAGAAATGATGTACACCTGACAGCAATGAGTACTGTAAGCGTGTGTGGTTTAAATCTGCCCTCAGTCACCCTCATGTGAGATGTAACCTACTTTCTGCTCACTGTGCTTGTAATAAAACCACTTCTCTGTATCTTAGCTAGTGCTCATTATTTAAACTGGGCAAACAGTTTAGCTTAAGCATTATAACTTAAGCTTGTAATAGACAATGCAGTAAGCAGTGAATGTGTTTAGAGTGTACCTGCCTCTACTTAAGAGACCTAACACTTTGTTTTCAAAATCCTCTGGTTTTGGTTTGTTGGAAGAGAAGAGCCTCTGAATTACTTGGTGATGTGAGCTGTTACTGTGAGGGATGGAGTGCAATGGCTGTGACCTCAGGTGGTAACATGCTTGTGGTTTTGGACGCTTGTGCCTCTGATTTTATTTCATGAAGGAGTGTGACAATCCTATCATCTCAGTACTATTACCACTCTAGGCAAATTGAAGAGGCAGTCATCTTTTGAGGTGGAGGCATTCTTCTTTCTTTGTTCCTGAAGAGGTTTTATTTCTTATCAGCCAAACAGACACCCTCCGTCCCTGCCTTTGGTAATGTTAATGCAGTCAGATTAGATTAACATTTACTTGCTAGAATGCCTGAGGAGCAAAAACCTGGACGATCTAAGCAAGGGTGTTTAAGGGGTTATTCTGCTCTCTGCAGTGTTGGTTAGTGGAGAAACTAAAGTGAGTGTAACTTTTTATTGAACATCCAAAAGGCCTCAGATGTGTCTGTAGCAGGAGAAATATCTTAATTCTTCAGGGGGATTGCTGATTCGGTTAACCAAGGGGAAAATAAGATGATGCATTCTGTTCAGTGTGGAGTTTATGAAGGTTGAAACAGCATTTGCTGGCTACAGTGGTCTTAGTTCATGTGCACTCTGGTGGGTTTGGGTTTGTTTTATAGCTTTGTTCAGCCTGCTCTATAACCCTTCAAGTATTAAGACTTGTAGACTTCAGTGAACAGTTGTCAGCTGCACAATGAATCTTGCTTGATTCAGCAGCTTTGTGTGCGTCAGCACAGTCTGTCTTTTATGAATACATGTATAGCAAAGGAGCATCCCATCAATTGTGATTTGCTGAGGGAGAGATGAGTTGTGTTAAGTTTGTCTTTACTGCTTCAGTACCTGAACCTTTCTGACCTGTAAGGTCTTGGAAAGAAATGGAAACAATCATTTCCCTGCGAGATCTTCTGGTGTTACTCCTGGGGGGTTTGTCTTTTCTGTGGCAGTGTCTTAGAGCAAATGACCATGAGAGTTCATGGGTTTTGCCAGCTCTCAAGTGTCATCTACCCCTTGCAGATTGTACTTGGGTCCCACCCCCCTTCCATTTCCCCCTTCTTAAACACCTGTATTTCTGCCACCCATGTTCTGAATTCAGGGCAGCTGTTCGATAATTATGGGCTGCAAAGTGACCATACTTCTGCCATAATAATTCTTTACTGTTCCCAAATGTCTGCAGGCAGCAGCCACAGCACTGCTGTGGGGCTGAGAACTCCTTTCAAGACCACATTGCTTTATACTATTGCTTTCATCAGTCACTGCAGCCTGGTACCTGCCGGATGTAGGGTTGAGTCATCAAGGGCTCAGTACCATGTTGCAGAAAGCAGATTGAAATCTGGGAGGTAACGTGAAAAAATAGAGTAGAAAGATGCAAACTGGTGTGGACTTGGGGAGGGAGGACAGGAGTGATGGGCCACTAGAGGTCCCCCCGCGGCTGGGTGCTGTGTCCTGGCTGGGTGCTGCGGCTCCGCAGCCTTAGCCTTTGGGGGAGAGTATGCGTTTCCCTGCCAAAATGAAGAAATCTGAAGCTCTGGCTTGTGCCTTAATGCACGCACGTGATGTTGATGCTTTCTGATGTTTGGGTGCGTTAGTGGTCAACAAAAGCTCTTTAAATGCCAACATCTGCGTAGGTTGTTAACATTTAAACTAAGTGTACTACCAGTTCACAACAGTGCTGTGAGATTAGGAAAAGTTGCTAAGTAAATAATTATGTGGTTCTGAACTTGGCATTCTCTTCAGGTGGTTACAACATCTTTGGTCTGGTAAGTGCTGGAGCACTGTGGAATAAAAGGCCACAGACAGCTACAACTGCAGCCTTGACGCTTTCTCTCCTGTTACTACCAAGGTGTTTTAAGATGCTTTGGTCTAACCAGAAACCACAAACCAAAACCCTCCAGTTTTGCTTTGAGAAAATGTGAATTTCCTTAATTGTGCCCAAGAACCTGCAAAGTATGGCTGAGGAGTCGAAAAGCTTAGCTCAAAAATGTCCAACTTGAGCCAATTTCAGACCCTGACTTTTTTAAACCAGAAAGCTTTAAAGGGCTTGTTCTGCCAAGCAGCACTTCAGAATGGTGGAGTCCCTCACCATTCTTTCTTGTGGCTGAATAAAAGTGAAGCCCTTTTGTAATCAGCTCCATAGTGGGCAGCTGGTCCTTCTCACCTGTGCCTGCAGCTAACCTGTAGTTTATGTGCTCTGTAGACACACTTGGTTTTCTTACAGTTACATATTGCATGGGGCTTTTTTCTATGCCTCTTCTCCCCAGAAACACCACTAAGGAGGTTGTCCAAGGTGTAAAACTGTCTTACGGGAGGCTGAAACAGCTGTTAAACAGAATGAGGTTTTGGGTAAGTTTGTTGTCGTTTGGGAGCGAGGTGGGAATGACTGCTAGCAAGTCGCTACCCTAAAGCAGCTCTGGAAATTCCTGGTAATAGGAGCAGATGGGGTGAGTAAGGTGTATGCCGCAACCCGGCGAGGGCTGTGCCTTTGCTCCTTGTTGAAACTGCCCACTTGAACACCGCTGGGAGCAAACCCGCCCCGAGGCGCTGCCCCCCAGCCCCGGGGCTGCAGTGCCTCTGCGAGAGGGTCCCTCCTGGGGGTCCGGCGGAGCGGAACGCGGCTTCCTGCCCGCTCCCTGCGCTCCGGTGCGCCCGGGAGGGGACGGGACCGCCGCGCCCCTTCCCAGGCTCTATTTTAAGCAGACATTTACTTTCCCAGCCTCTTCTCTGCCTGGATCCCTGCCCGCGGCGGGGGGGACGTGTCTCTGCCCTCCTTCATAAATGGGCCCCGAGGCGGAGGCCGGGCTCCGGGGGTTATTTTTGGGAGCAGCTCCTGGGATCCGATGGCCTTGTTAGGGCAGCGCTGACCTTTCTCCCGGCGGGGGAGGAGAGCGGAGCGGGGCGGGCGGCGGCGGGGTAGCGCTGTAGCAGGGCGTGGGGAAGAAGCGGGGCGATGGAGGTGGTAGCACGGGGTTCTGTAAACCACTTTGCCCTTCTCTTCTGTCAGCCTTCGGGAGCACTCTCGTCCTGGGTCGGTGAAGGTTCTTTCTCCCTCTTTCCCCCAACCCTTCATCCCTTCCCGGCGAGGCAGCCCGCCCAGGAGGGCTTTAACATCAGTCCTCTCCTTGTGGTGGGTGAAGTTGCTGCCATGCCCGCTGCTGGGTCCCGGCGGCCCGGGAGCTGCGGGGAGCCGGATTTACCGATGAGTTGTGCTGCAGACAATGCACAGCAGCAGCATCTGGAGCAGCCCTGGGGACTGGAGCTCCGGTTTTGACATTGCTACACACACACAGCACCAGCCGCAATGACAGCAGCTGCCTGGAGTGGCTGCAGGCAGCAGGCAGGAGCATGAAGTGAAGAGATCACTGCAGTGCTCAAGATGAACTCCTCTTTGGTTGGCAACCAGAGTGGCCGGCCGTTCTGTCTCCTGGCCATTAGCTATTTGGAGACCATCAATTTTTGCCTCCTGGAAGTGGTTATTATTGTGTTCCTTATGGTGCTGATTATTTCGGGCAACATCATTGTGATATTTGTCTTTCACTGTGCACCTCTGCTGAACCACCACACCACCAGCTACTTCATCCAGACTATGGCGTATGCTGACCTCCTGGTGGGCGTGAGCTGTCTGGTGCCTTCTTTGTCCCTGCTGCACTATCCTATTGTTTTAAGTGAGTCCTTGGTTTGCCAAATCTTTGGTTACGTGGTATCAGTGCTGAAGAGCGTCTCCATGGCCTCTTTGGCATGCATTAGTATTGACAGATACATTGCCATCACGAAGCCGCTGACCTACAACACGCTGGTGACCCCATGGAGACTTCGAATCTGCATCCTGATCATTTGGCTCTACTCCTGCCTGGTCTTCTTACCCTCCTTTCACTGGGGAAAGCCTGGATATCACGGGGATGTGTTTCAGTGGTGTGCCAATTCCTGGAACACTGATCCCTATTTTACCCTCTTCATTGTGGTGATGCTCTACGCCCCGGCTGCTTTCATTGTCTGCTTCACTTACTTCAACATCTTCCGCATCTGCCAGCAGCACACCAAGGAGATCAACGAGAGGCGAGTGCGCTTCAGCTCTCAGGATGGGGAGGCCGGGGAGGCGCAGCCCTGCCCGGACAAGCGCTATGCCATGGTTCTTTTCCGCATCACCAGTGTCTTCTACATCCTCTGGTTGCCCTACATCATCTATTTTCTGCTGGAGAGCTCCAATGTCTATAGTAACCGCGTTGCGTCCTTCTTGACCACTTGGCTTGCCATTAGCAACAGCTTCTGCAACTGTGTCATTTACAGTCTCTCCAACAGTGTCTTTCAGAAGGGGCTTAAGCGGCTCTCTGGGGCTATTTGTGCCTCTTGTACTAGACAGAGGGTAGCTAAGGACTCCTCTACCTCTAGGAGCAAAAGATCTTCCAATGGATGTCATGTCTAAGACTCCTATCAGCTGGACTGGGAAGTGCAGGGACAATTCCATAAATAGCAAAAATAAGTTAAATATGATTTTAAGATGTCCAGATTTGCAAAAAGGTCTTTGAGAAATGCTGCTGACATAGAAGAATCAGGAGCACATATCAGTGTGGCTGAAAAATATTGCTGTGGAGGAGGCTGTGGAGTTTCACCTCCATCTTCATTTTTAAGAATAAAGCTGTATCTTGACACTTACCTCTCCAGCTGGTGTGACTGAATGGAGTGGGTGTCTGAGAGCTTCAGCAAAATGTAGTCTTTCTTACAGCTTTACTAGGTTCTTTTCAAGATTCGTGCTTCACATGTAAATGATAGATCTGAAGTGGAAATGTCACAGTATATGGTATATTACAGGGATTTTTTAATATATGCCAAAGTATATTGACACAGTGTTCCAGCATCGTAGCAGAAGGGGCCAAACAATGTTGTTTCTTTCAGTGCTACCTAGACAGGACTTCTAGAACAGCAGTGACCAGTGTGAACATTTGAGTGTGACCTTGGGGTCCTACTGAGCCATGGGGGCAGCGATGTGAGCTGAAGTCCTACGCTTAGGAGAACTGCCTGGGCTTCCCTGCCTCATTTCTCTGGTAGGAGGCATGTGTGCCATCAGAGCATGGCATCTGCATTTGCCTATTTGCTGGGAAGGAAGAAGAAAAACTTGGATCAGACCAAATTTAGCAGTTAAATAAAATGTGTTTGGATAAGCTAAGAGAAAATAACGTGTTGCTTTATGATACCAGAGTTGTGGCAGCCACTTGAGGATGATGCCAACATGTGAAATTATGCTCAAACCAGTGGAGAAATGCCACAGTTTTGTATGTGGAAATTTTCTCAAGAACAACTTTAAAAATAACATGTCCTTTTTTTTTTTTTTAATCTAAATTCTTCTGATATTTTACATAGTGGAACTTAAGGGGAAAGGAAAGAAAACAATTGTCTTCTAAACAGCTAAGGGAACTATGCTGTAAATTTAACTGTAGTATTTGAGTTATTCATAAGTGCACAGAGCTAAATGAGAGACATTTTTCTTTAGCCTGCATGGGATTAAAGATGGTTCGAATATAGCAAGAGCTAAGTCCTGTTGGCAAAGGCATATCTAACTCGTCAAACAAAGTCAGTGTCTGAGAAACAAAATCTCATTGACCACAGCTTTTTCAAGCGAGCTGAGGTTAAATCTTCGTGAGTACTGTAGTGCTGTTAAGAAGGCACTATGCCCCTCCAATTGGTTAGCTTATCCTAAGGAATATCCTTGTCTTTTTACTGATGCCATACTGGAAAGTGAAAGTGAACCAAGTACTCCTGTAATAACGGATTACAGTCTGTGTTGTCTTATCTCACCCTGTGCCTGGCACAGGGATATCCCCCACCACCCCTCTAGTTGGAGAGCAGGTTACACACCGTGACCGTCTGCAGTTCGCTCCCTTCCTGGTGCTTCCAGTGAGTACACTGGGCTGAGCCATGGGAATTCTGTGAGCTCGTGGGTTACAGGTGGTGTGTGCTGTTAGAGCGGGAATGGAAAAATACTAGGGGAAAATGATGTGGGTGGTTTTAGGATCAGGGTAATTCTCTCGGCCAAAGGGAAGACTCTGTATTTTTGGTTTCAGGTCTAACTTGTTACAGATTGAGATCATCCTTTTCTTAGTAACCTGTCCCTCCTGCAAGCATACATACACCTTCCTCTCTGGTGTGCTGTGAGCCCTGGCTTCTCATCTGCTGTGTGTTGCCCTGGAGGGCAGCAGTTTGTATCTCTGTCCCGTCACACATGGATTGCTACAGACCATCCTGCTTGCTGCCCATCCGCCTTACTCCAGTATGGTCTTGTAAGGCTGCTAATGAGGAGAGCAGCAGGATGAAGCACTGCTGGCATGGCTTGTACTTGTCAGTGCTCATTGCTGATAGACATGAATTCCTCTTACGGATGTGTGCGTGGGGCAGAACCCCCTGCTGTTGCTGCCTAGTTTTGGCTTGGCAGCTCTGTTACAAGGCAGGTTTAAGTCATTTCTTGGTCTGCTTTCAACATATTCATCCATAGTCCAAACCTCTCAAGGTAAACTTCCTCTATAGTTGATCTGAAATATTAAGAACAAAGGTTGTCTGAACCCTGGTGCCTTCATGGTGACATTTCTTGTTATCTTTTTTAATTAAGGCAGTGTCTAGAGCCAGGGCTTGTGCTGTGATCCCTGCACAGCCATGGCAGAGCTGATCTGTTCTGCAGAGCTCTCTCAGTCTGGGTTTTGGTTATGGAGACACCGACATCCATGGAGGGGACGGAGTGCAAGGGTGTAGTGAGTCATTTATAAGTGGTATATAATAAGCTCACAGCACATCAGCTGGCTAATTGCTCTTGGGTGTTTTGCAGGTATTATGGCAAAGGTGGGCTTTGGGGGACAATTTAAGGGCTTTAGTCACTAATATCAAAGTGTGTGTGTGTGGTATTTTTGGAACAGCCTCTCAGGTAAACTCCCAATAACTTTTTCTCTGACTCTTCACCTTATCGAACATTTCCAAGGCTTTGAAGTGATGCAATTTATAATTGAAATAGTATTTGATTAGATTTAACAGAAGAAAAGCATGTGCTAGGGCCTAAACCACTAAAAATGGCAGTTTCAGGGTTCAGTGGGAGCTGAAGAGCAAAGATTGTTGCTTTTTATTTTATATTACTTTTTCACGGCATGAATAGAGGGTTTAAACGGGAGCATTTTGTGCTAGTTCTTAAGAATATGGAAAATGCTATAAAGTAGGAAGGAGTCTAAATCATGGCATAGAGATTTAACTTGAGACGAAGCAGTTGCTGCTTCAGCTATAAGCCTAGAATTGCACTTGAAGTGTAGTGTTGTTGCAGATGCAGATGCATGCTTGCAGCTGTTGTTGCTTTGCAGCTAAGGTTCGCTTATAACATTCCTGACAGCCAGGCTTTTGTTCAGTTGCCTTCCTCATCTCAGAGTCTTCATCAGCTCAGATGTGAGAGGTGAAAATCAGGATCTAGAAGTCTCCAAGACGAGTTGCAGCCAATCGATGCATTCAAGTTTCATCCAGCGTTTGTACAGACACTTTTGCCTCAGCATCTTAGTTTTAGTGTCAGATATTTCTCTTATAGTCTATGTTAATTTATTGATTTTTTTTTTAAACTTTAAATTACTTTTTTCTCTAAGTTAATTTAATGTTGGTCTAGGTTTGTCTGTGATTACATGTTTTAAATACTCATTTGAGTCGGTTGTCTTCAGTGCAATTGCACAGGGTGAATCTTGTTCACGGTGCCAACTGTGGAAGAGGTGATTGTGAAATACATTACTTTGTTTGCTCAGCAGACCAGTAACATCCTTTGTCACGCAGTTAACACGAGGCACAGTAGGTCCTTTTCATCACAGTCTGGGCTATGAATTGTTTTAGGCAGCAAACTTTCCAGTTGGATCATTTTCATCCCTGTATATATGAAACTAATCCTTTCTTGGCTATATTTGTCTCTGAGTGTGCCTGGTGCTTTCGAAATTGGTATCAAGAGCATTGCACAGAGAAATGCCACGCCAAGGAGAATATAGAAATCAAATCATATCTTCATAAGAGTTGTGTGTTATGATATGATTTAAATGAACTAATTTTGAAGTTCTATCTCAGATTATAGTTTCTTTATTATTACATTAGCGTTATCTGCCTCACTTTCCAAGTAAGCTGCTAGAAGGTTCGATTTGTAATTCAGTGGCATGTTTTTAGTACCACGGGAAGGATTTCAATGCGCACAACTTCTCAGAAGGTGATCGTTTGCTTCATCTTGGTTTTTGGTTTTTAATAAAATGTTTACTGGACATTTAGGTTATGATTATATTATTTTTTTCCAAATAGATTGGGAGAAAATCTGCAAAATACTATTTTATTTCATAATTGCCAAGTGACAGTGTTTTTAACTCAACAGTATCTTTTGTGTAAAACCAGTGGTTTGCTGTTAGGCGTGTTTTATTAAATGTTACCGGTTTCTGCAGTATTTTTTATGGGTTTTAGGGGGTTTGTACTTGTTTTGAAGCTTCTTATCACTCAGAAATCTTTTCTCCTAGTGGGAATTCTGACATGGCTCAGAGTGCCAAGGGGCAGTCTTGAGTATTTGTCACAGATCCTTGCCAAGAGGAAAGTGGTCCAAGGTACAGCGGCACAGAGAATCACAACAGTGGCACGAGGTTGTGCAGAGTCTGTCTTAGAGCAGACCTGAATGAGGATTTCCAGATCTCGGCCTCATGCTCCATCTCTGGGGCATTGTTCTTTTCCTGCTCATACAAAGGTTTTTACCTGTAAAAAGTCATAAATTTCATTAGTTTCTGTTCTGGAAAAGACGCTTCCAAGGCCTGTGTGTGATGTGAGATGGAAACATTCAGGATTGAATCAGCAGAGTTTTCCTTGTGGTGTTACCAAGTGCTGTGATGATAAGATGTACTGAACCTTCATGAGTCAGAAAGTCTGAAACATTTCAGTCTGATCTTGCTCTGCATCAGGGTTTGAAGTTCACAGAACTTCTAATTCAGGTTGGTGCTTTATAAAACATATTTCTTAGGAACTAATAATATCTGAGCAGAGGAGTCTACCTTTATACATAACAAAGAGAAGGCCCATTTAAAATTCTTCCAATTACTTGATTCACTTAGTATAGTTAATTTTAATAAGAGGAGGTACAGGTCTTGGAGGGCTTTTGTTGTTGTTTCATCACATCTGTGGTTCTGTGTACTTGAAGCACCTGCTGAAACATTCGCCTGACCTGGCTCTTATTCTGTTGTTTAGTTTAGGTACCTTTTTCTTCCCTTTTATGACTTTGCAGAATAGAAAGACACATCCTTTCTGTGGTGTCATTCAAGATAGACTTGGATTTTACCTCACTATGACACTATCTGAAGTTGGCAAAGCACATGTTTGTAAGTGATGTTCTGCTGAGATCCAAGAGGTCTACAGGCCTCTATAGTTTTTATACTCAGATGCAGGAAGAGTCGCTATCTTCCCTTCTGCAAATTAAAGAATGGACACTGCAATTGCTTTGAGGCTTCCAGGAGGGGAGAGGCTGGCCCATGACGGTGGAGAAACACCTGAGCTGAGTCCTTTTGTTCTCCTGGTGAAGCTGCGCTTCTTCCCTCCTGTCCAGTTGGCATCTTTATTTCAGTCTGTTTTCTGCTCTTCTCTTTCCCTTTCTTTTGTTGAAATCTGGAGCTCCAGAAAGCATGGGAACATAGGGCTTTTTGTATCTTTCAGATTCTTTATGCTGTGAATACTGTCATTTGTATGTGGCTGTAGTCTCAGGTCAGTGTATTAGATCTGTTAGTTACTTTGGGACCCGTAAGACTTCATAATAGTGTGGGCTTGAAATGCTTTTGGTGGAGATTCCCTTTGGATTCCCTTTGGATGTGCTGTGGTGATCCAGCTCCTCCATTTCCATACAGGTAAAATGGGATAATGCCAGTCTGTGTCATGGTTGGCCATCTGAAGTGTTGAAGCATTGGGGAAATAATCTGATGTGATGCAGTTTGTTCAGCCAGCTTCTCACTTGGCTTTGTTCCTGTGACACGCATTCTCTAGGCAGGTGAGGTGCTCTGTCTCTGCAGGCAGCTTTCTGACGGTTCTCCACTCAGTATTGACTTACGTCGCCTTTCAGTTTTGATTCCCATTGCAGAGATTAAAACAAGCCACATACATTTAGTGGTGGTTGCAAATGGAAGTGTTTGTGGATTTCACCCACATATTTGTATCTCTTAAGCTTTAGCAGTTAATGAAAACGTTAACCTAAGTTAATGTTCCTGTATCCTGATCCAGGTTGTTTCTTTTCAGCCTCTGGTGCACTTCAGCAACCTGTCCTGTCAAAACTGATTCTCTAGCTGATGAATTTGTGGATACTTAAACACTGAAACAGAAGATGTTAAAGTCATCTTTGGTTTGTGCTGAAGAGATTGAGGGGGAGCTGATTGAAGGAGGTGCAGGCGCTGCTTCAGGGGGAGACAGGAGGCAGGGTCACTATGGGACTGTTGAGAAGCAGCAGCTTTGTATGCTTAAGAAGTTTTTAGAAGTGCTGAGTTGGATGTGCACTGCATTAGGATGTAGTTGGAATTTTGGGCAGCTTTTGGGGTACAGCACGTGGGTACCCGTGGGCTGTCAGGAAGGCAAAAAGGAGTCCAAACTTTTTGTTCTGACTCCTTTCTTTTTATGGATTTGTCAGATGAGGAGAGCAGTTTTGTAACTCAAAGCTTTGGCTTCTCTCTGGTGGTCACTACCAGAGTCATTTAATTAAGAAGTTAAATAAATTGAAGTAACTCCTTGTAAAGATGAACTCAAATCTTGCTGTGCATATGTGAGTCATTCTTACATGTTACACCAGTCATGTGATCCGAGCAATCAGATGCTTAATAAACCAAGTCATTGCTTTTATGGTAAATTGAAAAAAGTTCTTCTGGGATTTCAACTGTAAATGAATCCTTGAAAATCAATAATTAGATTAGTAAAGGATGACATTTTAATATGCTGGCGGGAATATAGAGGGATTTGTCAGGGGAAGCAAAACCAGACTTTGCACTAAAGTGGCTTAAGTATATTTGTAGTGCTAGTGATTGTGCGTGTGTGTGTGTGTGAAATCTTTGGACTATTTTAATATAACATAAGGCTTTGAGCTTCAGCTAACTCGAGTTGCTCGTTTGATGGAGTTCCATTAGTACCACACTGTGAAGTATTTTTAAATGTTAGCATTACTGAGTATTGAAAGTGTTTCATAAAGACATTTTTTAAAGACATTTTCTGTAGATGCTGTCAAATGAATTGATGTTTAGTGTACAAAGAAAGAAAATCCCGGAGGGCTGTAAAGTACCTGTGTGTTTCTCATCACCTCAGGTTTTGAGGGGTTAGGGATTTCTTGAGGTGAAATTGTCATTAAAACCTACTAAAAATAATGGTGCAGTTAATCCTTTCAGATAACACGAAGCAGCATTACCTCCAGCCACGCTTTTGAACTGTCTGAAAGGATTTGCAATCGCATACGTTGTCTTCACAGACTTCTGTCACCAGAAATGCTGTACAGCACAGTGTTTTGCAAGTTCCTATGCTGATAAATTTCTCTCCGTATGTAACCTTTGAAAGCTACTTTCTATTGTAATTCTAGCATGTAAACACTAGATTTAATTTTGTATTCCTCTAATGAATGCAACAGGATGGAAACGAGTTTGCAATTGCTAATGATGAGCTTTTTTACTGTTCTTAATACTCGTGGGTATGTCTTTTCTTCAGGGATTTCAGAATTGTCTTAGTACCTTTTTTAATTGTTTTGTTTTTTCCACATGCTGTTTACAATTAAACTGCAAGCATGGGAGGCTGTGTGTGCATGTGCTTTTAGGTTCCTGTGCTGAATGAAACACAGTGGAGCAGTCTTACTTTAAAGGATGCTCGTTTTTCCTTGTGTCCCACCCATCTCCTTACACCCTCATGGTAACTGGTGCAGCAGAAGCCTCTGGTGAGATTAGCTCAGTGTGTTCTGTGGAGATACGACATTTGTCAGAGGGTTGTTACAAGGAGTTTTGAGTCCAGCTCCTTACACGAGTAGTGTTACAACTGGTAGTTTATTCCTGAGCGTTAGGGAGAAGGCAAAAAATAGACAAAATTACAGGTAAGGATGTGAACGTGTGTGTTTGTAAGAACTTCGTGCACCTTTTAATGCTGGAAATCGTTTTGTGTTAAAAGATGAGGAAGAGGTGTGAGTGTGAGACCCCTGTTATAAAGAACTAGGGAAAAAAATCCACCAAAGCAGATTAGAAAAGCAAACAGGTGAATTAGAGCCAATCCAGCCATTAAGACTCTCTAATGCTGTGTTTAATTCTAACACAGTGGGGAGTACCAGGGGCTGGGCTGTGTTACTGGATGTTCCTCGTATCTGCTGGGGTTTGCCTTGTTCTGAACTGTACAGGGGAGGGCGGGGGTTGGGATGCAGGGCAGCTGAGGAAGAGTTATGGTGGATCCAGAATATGATGTATTTTGTGCCAACTCAGAATTGCTGTTAAAATACAGGGGAGAGGGATTCTTCTACCCCATCATTTTAATAGGCATTTCTGTAGCTGATTTTTTCAACTCAGACTAATAATCTACAAATTCACAGTTGAGCCAAAAATGACAAATGTTACTGATTTAAAATAATACTTGCATATTTTTCAATATTAAATGGAACGAGATAAATCGGAAGCATGTAAATATCTGATTCTCAATCTTTGCGTAATTATTTCCAAGAGGTAATTTTGCTATGAGCTGTTAAAACTCCAAGAAATGTATTATTCCCTTAGAGATGATCTGTACCCCAGCTGTGTCATACATCTCTTGGCTTGTTTCCCTATTGCTGTAGATGTATATACTTATATATATATGTGTACTCGGTGGCTGTACCATTACTGCCATGTTAAATTGCTTGCTTTAAAATACGTATACATGCATAGATATGTAAAATACATATCTGTATTTCAAACACATATACAGACATATATATGTAAAATACATATATGTGTTTAAAATACATATACATACATATATATGCAAAGTACACATATAGATGTATTTTAACCCAAGCAGTTCACCATGGCAGTAGTGGTACAATCACACAGTTTAGGGCTTTGTACAGTATGTAATTTTAAGGATGTCAATGTGGTTCTTAGCAAATTTTATAAACACTTTTCTGACTCTGTCATCAGCACTTCCCATCCTAAGAGAAACTGCACATTCTTCAGTGATTGTTCCACTGGTTCCATTTTTTGTCTGCCATTGTTCTGGATTGATGTAATCTTGATACTACTAAACTTTCAAGGGCTGTCGACCCATTTCACATAGCCTAGGATTGCCTGTTCTCCAAATGTATGGATCATGCATCAACAGTACTAAGTAGCCTTACTGTTTTGCCTAAAAGCCTAGCTAATTTATTTATTATTCTCTCTTTAAAGAGAGGTCTCTGGAAGGGGTAGCATATTTTGGGATGCTCCTTCTCTTTAAAGGGAAACTCAGAATTTGAATAGCAGTACTTGTTGATCAGTGATATTATTGTAGCCAAAGGATGCATGGGTGGTTTAATAGGAAGTTTTTTGCTTCACGTTTCTTGATGAGATGTAGTGTTCTCCAGAGCTGTGTGAAGAGTGTAGTTTTTTATTCTGAAATGCACTTGTACACTTTATTTGAACGGTCTGAATGGATCATAAATACATTTAAGAAATAAATGATACGTCACATGTTTTCACGTCTTGTCTCTGTGATGACTTCTGTGCTGATAAAGGTGGGTTCCTATGGGACTGGGTGGGGTTTTCTCCTCTTATCTTGATTGCTGTAAATAGTCTGGCTTGCACGTAATTGCCCAGAGCAGGAAAACCTTCCAGCGTGCGTTCCGTGTTTATGCTTTATCCATACATGATGTAGGGCACTGTAGGCAAACTCCTCTCTATAATTTTCCTGTGGGAAACTTGAGCCCTAAAAGGAAACGAACGCAGCGTAAGGGCTGGATATCACAAGGGATTCACTTTTATTTTTAGAATTGCACTATATTGCCATATTTGGACTGAAAGTATGCTGTATTGATGCACGATTGTATCAGATTGCAGCTAACCATTCCAAATTGGTCGAAATTACTCAGCGTTTTTCCACAAATACTACCTGTTGCTGCATGGTAAGTGTGAACTCCAGGTAACACATCCTGTGGGCAGCATTTCTTGTGAGACACTTACAACTGCCTTGCTATGAAAGTGGGTTTTGTGCTGTTTCCTTAAGGACTCACTGACAGGTGTAATTCTTCTTAGCAGCACCTTCTCACAGTGGTTTCGTTGAAGACAAATGCAGGAAATGCACTCTGTGTGAAAGTCAGGCTCAATATTAAGTCATCTTGGGAATGCCACCAACCTGCAGAACAGACCTGGTGGCACAGTATTCTGCTGACGCTGAAAATAGCTGTCAAAAGACCTTTATAATATTTTCAGGCCTGCTTGTAACGTACAGATCTGCTCAAAATAACTTATTCCCATTGTGCAATATTGTGCTTGGTGCTGCCCATGAATGGTTTAGAGAGTCTGGGCTTCTTTGTGTTTAGTGCAATTCCTGAAGCTGTCAGCTGGCTTGGTGCCCTCCTGACTCGCTTGTCTGCACCTTGCAGCACCACGCCACGTGCTGCTCTGACCTTCCTAAAACATAATTGCAGGGTGACAATCAATCCCGTTGTGTCAAGAGTGGGAATCCGGCAGTTCAGGTTCTGGTGGATGTGTTGGGAAACTCACCCCTGTGAGCAAATCTCCATGTTTTGAATCATTTGAATCATTCTGGGGTTAGGGTAGGGGGAAATCTGAGCTTCAGATCTCACTGCTTTGCCATGGTTATGTTGATTTTGAAGTCAACCTGTGTCTAGGCCTTTATGTTTTGTGCTCCCATTGGATTTCTCCAGTCACCTGGTAGGACAGGAGTTGGGCTTTGGGTGTGAAGCCATTTTCAGCAGACAGCTTCCTCTGCTTCTCTGGAGATTTCTTATCCCAGTGGTTTTTTTCATCACAGATCTTGTCCCTTCAGCAGTTCTTTGCTGCTGCTTCTTCATCCTCTTGGGTTTATGCAGGGGATTAGGGGGAATAAACCTGAGCTGCTGAAAAACTACAAGCAGATCAGCCCCAGGAGACGGGTACTAGGAGCTTCAGCTCTTCCATGTGTTTTATTGTGGCTTAAGCTACAGAAAAAGCTTCTAGAGTTACACATCATCAGTCTGATCACATCGATCAAGTTTCTAACTGCATGGTATGGTTTGCAGATCCTGGGAAGATCATGAAAACACAAGGAAAATGTCTTCTAACTGTGTCCAGTTCAGAAAGTGGGAGCCAATATGCTTTTACATGCATCCTGGTACAGCAGATGAGCTTTAATCTGCTGCACTGCATCCTGGTTTCCATAATTGCACACGTAGCTCCTTTCCAAAGGAAGGTTTCCAGTATAACTCCCATAGTATTTTAAAGTGCATAAGAGAGGGGGAGGCAGGGTATGTTCTTAGTCTGAGCATCCACATTTTCCTGCTTTCCTTCAGAGCTGCAAACTGTTGAGAGAATTGTAATCTTTGCTGCACTTGCTCAGTTCTCATGGCTGTTTTCCATGCTGTTTTCTTTATTACTTTCTTTTTCTTCCTGTCATTCTTAGCTTTCTATTTTTCTATCCCAGTTTGTGAAGGGTGTGGGTTCAGAAGGGTTTCCTTCATTTCCCAGTCCCCTGAAAGCATGAGAAATTGCCCATTGAGCCAATTCTCACAGCAAGGTATAAAAATAGGAGTAAAGAAAAGGTTACACAATGCTTGGATTGCAGCAGTTTGTACTAATGGGGAGATTTCAAAGCCATGGCTTGAAAAACATATTTTAAACCTTATCATTTCCGTTAATTTTTCTCTCTCCAAGCTGTGCTTCAGCTGCAGGAACCAGTGCTACAGATTGCTTGAGGAATTGTACTGAAACACAGGAGTCAAGTGCTGAACAAGTCACGCAAAGCCAGAGAGAGGCCACTAATTAGTTCTCTTTAGTCATAAAGAGTGATTTGTTCGAGAAGCCTCTCCTTAGAGTTTCCAACCAGATGCTTTGGTCTCTGCTATTAACTAAGTGGATTAAAAGAGAAGTGGATTTAAGCTTGTTTTGCCATTGCAGCAGAACATAGGTAACCCTCAAGAGATAAAACCCCTTGTTTGGTACCACAATTTGCTATTTGCTGTGACCAGTAACTCTGCTCCTGCAAAGCTGAGTGCTTTAATTCAGCTTTGGGAACTTTTGAGAAACTAGAAGTTATCCCTGAGACTGTATTCACATGCTTTAAAGTTCTCAGAATTGTTTCTGAACGTTGTCTTTCTCTACTTGCAAAACCAGCTGAAGCCAACAGCCAGCCATTCGTGTACTTGTCTTTGCTGACTTGAAAGGCTTCCATTTAGACAAAATTTATTTAGCATTGGATTTTGTTTCTGATTTCCTTATGATGAGATGGACCTCTTTGGCATGCTAATTGTTTTCAAATTGAAATGCTAACAATACTTTTGATATAATTTCCAAAACAGTCCTGTAACTTGATTCTAGCAACAGTGTAATGCTTTCCTAATGAAATGTCTGTATTAAGCCACAGAGAGGAGCATTAACCTTGGATTAAAATCAGAAGAGAAAATGAAGCACACTGTGGTAATTCTGTTCTTGTTGTCTGCAATATCATTTTGTGAGGAAAAAGAGCATCTAAAAGCTGCATTTAATTATCCTCACACTGATTGTATCATGTACTTCTGTGCTATTTGTTTTACTTCTAGCCTTTTTTCTATTTGTCTAACAGAAACATGGGCTATTTGGATATAGTAAACCTTTGTTTAAAAACAGTCTCTTCTGTTGTGCTTCTACAGAGCATCTTGCATGTTTGCAATGTTAACCTGGAAGCTGGTGCATGGTGATCTCCCATGTGAAGGAGACGGGCTTTTTTGTGTGCTCAGTCACGGCCAGGGAAGCCACTTCACGAGGGAACCTCTGATCCTTTCACTAGTGATGGTGCTTGATAACTGTCATGGCATCTTCTCAGATGGTTCCCACTGCCAAGCTCTTGCTCATTAGCTACTCAGGAAAGTCATCTTTGAAATAGTGGGAAGAGGAACCAGTCATAGGCAAATACAAATCCGTACAGACAAACAGAGGGCTTCGGTTTCTGTTTGATTTTGGCAATTTGGATAATAGCTATGGTTATGGTAATCAGCTAGAAAATAGCTGGGTCCTGACTGCCTCAAAAGGTACAAGACATGGTAAAACATCCATGCAAAATCTGGAATCTGATTAGTCAGGAAGCAGAAAATAGGGCATCAAATTGTGGAAATAGTTCTGGAATTGCAGAGGTCAGTTCAGGTTATTTTCATTTGACATGGTGAGCACAACTTCAGATTCAAGAGAGCTACTGAAGTTGCCTATCACATGCTGGGTGAATTGAGTGTTTCAAAGGCAGCTTGGAGTGGTTTCTGTTGTACGCTAGTTACAGAATATCTTGAGTTTGGAAGAGACTTCTGGAGATCATCTAGTCCAACCTGCTCAAAGCAGGTTTTACCAGATTAGGTTGCTCACGGCCCTCTTGAGCTGAGTCTTGGACACGTCTGATGATGGAGGTTTACAGCCTATTTCAGCAACCCATTTCCATCACATGGAAGAAGCTGCTTAATTTTCCAATTTGCATAAATGTTCCTTGTAAAGTGAAGGGTTTGGGATCTGCGTCAGATCTTTTGACAGCTATTTTCTGTGTGCCCACTTAGTAGGTTTTTCACTTGTGTCACTTGTTAGGTGTGAGCTTCAAAAATACATACTACGTACTATTGGGTTTCATATTAAAGGAGACCTTGTGATGGGTATGAGCTGTTTCCTTTGGCTTCTGAAATAAGCCAATTGCTTCATTTTGCTACTGGGGTGGGAGAGTTTTCTGTTTTCAGTGGATATCCTTCCTTGCAGTGCTATGAGCTCTGACTTCAATGACTAAGCTCAAAATAGTTTCAATCTGAACTGAATGAGATGGATTGAGAACATCTCAGTCATTTGTCTAATATTGACAGAGACCAAAGAAGACCTTGGTGTGGGAATGGCATCTGCTGATTATCCCATTAGGAATGTGAGGCTGTTGTAGGGGCAAATTAGGTTTAAGCTGGACATTATTTACAAATGCTTATGGTTTCTTGTTCTGTGCTTGACACAAACCTCTTCCTTCTGTGTTCTGGAAACCCTTTTTTCCGGGTACTTCTCCAGGGCAGAACGAGGATTCCTTCTGAGCCACCATCCTCAGTTGGCTGTTTGAGGCCAGTGTTGCAAGTAATTTCATGGAGATGGCTTGGTGTTTAAATCACACAGTTAAAAGTCTGTATTTAATTGTTCTGCTTTGTCAAATTCCTTTCATCTCTACCAGGAGTTCTCACTGCCTTTTGTGTGGGACTTGATGCATTTTCTTAGTGTTTCTTCCAATCGGTCTTTTCAGTCCATTGTTCACATTTACTGGTTTTCTTAATTGTATGCAGCTTGTTATTGTTCAGCTCTCCAAATGTCAAAGGCATCTGAAACTGATTGCATCAGAGCAAAGTTGGGAACGAAGTTCCACCTTCCTCAGCTCATACAGGCGACTGTCCTTGCATTATATCATGTTTTACTGTACAGTGTTGTCTTTCTTGGGCTCATATACTCAGTTTTCTACTTTTCTGTTGTCTAATTCTCTGGAGGGGATGAAGAGTGGTTTCTCTAGCTGAACCTAAGGGACAGAATTTGGACAGCACCATAGAGCTGCTTGCAATTGACTCTTCCTCTCCACAGATGTGAGGGAAAAGAAATGGGACCAGGCAGTATTTGCATTCAGAAGTCTCCAAGGGAAGGCTGCTATCTGCATTGCAGTGTCCTGGAACACTTGTCTGTCTGTGTGTGTGTGCTTTTTCTGCTGCTCACTGACCATTCCCAGATGTGCTTCAGTAACCGAATCTATCAAGACAGAGATCTGGAGCTGCCAGCCTGCAGGCAGCCTGTATCTGGTTGAATAGACTGGGGTTCGTTAAATTTAGAACAGTGCACAGAGCACAGTGCCAATCTCTTAACTCTCAGGCCCAGCATACTGTAATTTATATTCTTTTGATGTGTTTTCATTTACTTCTTTGGATTTTTCCTAATAGGAGTCTCCACAAGACAGTGCTATCACCAGAGACATCAATCGAACGTTCCCTGCGCATGATTATTTTAAAGACACTGGGGGAGATGGCCAGGACTCCCTGTACAAAATATGCAAGGTATTCTTTTAATTCTTCTTGACTTGTTTTGGTAACTTGTGTTTAACATCATTAACAGATATAACTGTTACCTGAGAAGAATGTGTATGTGCTACTGTTAACTGTACTATGGAGACAGACCCTGGCACTAGAGCCAGCCTGGTTCTTCACTGTAGGTGTTGAGTTACCTGTAGTGCCATTCAGATAGGAGACCTAAAGTAGTAAGCCCTTCTGGATTCCTGAGCACTAAGGTGTTGTACTTAAAGGGATTCCAGACATGTCAGGCTGAATCACTGGGCAAATTATATGCTGTGATGGAGATGAGGGCTAATTCCGTACTGATCAAGAGCAGCTTACCTTTGGCTGCAGCATATTCCCCAGTTGTCAGTATTGTCTCAGTCATGCTGGTGAAGTTAGGGACGTCTTTTAAGCTTCCAGCACTCTTTCTTCTTCCTTGTCCCAAGTGTTTCTCTCTCTTCCTAATGTCCCTGTAGCCCCCGTTCACAGGTAAAAGCACTCAGATAGATGGTTTAATACGTTGCTACCTTCTTGGTGCATCGCTGTAACCAGCTACTGCCGATGTATTGCGGTTGTATAAATATCATGTTCTATGATGCTATGATATATCACAGTTTGATTTTCATGCAGGTGTTCTTTTAATTAGAGAGGCAACTGTTGCACCCTGTGAAAAAGTTCAAGGCAGTGGTTTGTTTTCTTTGGGCTTGTAGCTCCATGCAGACAGTGTGTCTGATTCTTGATTCTTTTTTTAGGCCTACTCTGTCTATGATGAAGAGATTGGCTACTGTCAAGGCCAGTCATTTCTTGCTGCTGTGCTGCTTCTACATGTAAGTGGTGGGGATTTTTCCCATGTTTGGTTTAAGCTTAAGAATAAATATTGCTCCACTTGCCTAGAATAAATGTTGGTAACTCCTCACCCACTAG
Organism: Psilopsiagon aymara; assembly: GCA_024733675.1. Taxonomy (NCBI): domain Eukaryota; kingdom Metazoa; phylum Chordata; class Aves; order Psittaciformes; family Psittacidae; genus Psilopsiagon; species Psilopsiagon aymara. The sequence goes on along the minus strand of JANRGW010030612.1, from coordinate 92,762 downwards.
GGTTGCAGGTCACGTATCCCTTTATATGTTGGTCAATATTAATGTGATTTTAGACTAAGAAGAGTACATTGTTTAAAACTTACTGCGATATTCCCAGTGCCTCCTGTCTACAGTCAGCATTCATGTCACTGTGTTCATGTTTCAGGATCCCTTCCATTTGAAACTCTGCAGTCAGTTTGCCAGGTCTCAGAGCTTTGAACAATGTGCTGTGTATCTGGGCTGTTTTCTTGTTGTCTGAGCTTTTGTGGCTCTTGGTGTGAAGGGTTAGTGAAGGATCCAATAGTATTTTAATTTTTAAAAAGATACCAATTCCTGTTTTTTAAAAAATAATTGTTGTTGGTAGCAGTGATCTCATCAGAGTAGCATCCTTTGATTGCTGTGTGTTAGAAGCAAGAGAGGTTTATGGTTACTCTATATTGAAAGCACAACTTTTAGATTCGCTCACACTTGGGGAACAGGAGAGGATTAGAGATTTGAACAAATTATTTATAGACCATTCTTTGTCAGAGTTAACATCTGCTGTTTGTCAGTGTTTCCATTCAAACATGGGGAGTTGAAACCAAGTGGAGTTTCTAAGGGCAGTAATGTTTTGAGTTTTCTTTTTCCCAGCTGCTTTTTGGTGATTGTTGCTACTGCAGGGAACTATGTCTTGTAGTTTGGAGTGGAAGAGGAAGTCTGGTCTTCAGTGAAGGATGCTCCACTATGTGAAGTCAGTGAAGGATATAGAAGAGATTGTAAACTCTGTTCTTTTGAAACAAAAGCCAAATCATAAATGGTGACAGCCTTTTAGTTCTTTGTAGCATAATCTGAAAGATTTACTTGATGAGCAGTTAGTTCTTTATTACTACACTGAATCAGATCAGGAAGGGTGATGCTTTCTGACAGGAGGACTGGTCGCTTTACTGACACATCTGCTTGTAGCTTTTTCATTGTCATAGGTTCATTCTTTTATTATCCTTTGCATAGAGAAACTGCCTGCAATCAACCTGCAATAAACCAGATTTATTCTAGAGTTCTTTAACAATAGCTGTTGCTTCTGTGAATAATGCATGCATTTAAAAAGGCTAGATTTCAAATAAGGTTCTTTTTATTTGATTCTCTTTGAAGTCAGCCCTTGGAGTGTGGCTGCTAGGGAAGATAAATGTTAAAAAGCAATATGGCAGGAAAGGAAAAGAAGTTTCTGCGCATCCTTCACTACGAGTGTGGGGAATGTCTCAGCAAAGTTCTTGGTTTTAACAGACTCCATCTGCATGTTAATAATAGAATACTTGAGATACTCTATAAGAACAAGTGATTGACCTGAAAATTTGATGTCAGGGGAAAGTGTCTAAACATTGATGAGCTTTATGAGTGTTTCTTCAGTTTTTGGCAGGAAATGGATACTGAACTTGCCCAAACCAATGCTGAGTTGTGATGTGTGGAACTTTTGTTAGCAGTTACTGGTCTCTCTTATTCATGCCATTTCATAAATAAATGTCAAATATAATAATGTAATTTAAAAAGGTAAATTTATCAGTGAGAATAAGAGAAGGATCCTGTTAACATCCTCTAGTAATACTGCTTTTGTCTTTGGTACTTGGGTGACAAAGGGTTAGGCTGTTCAAAATCCGTAAGATTCTGATTGTGCCATGATTTGGAACACAAGAAACTGCTTTGGCCTTGATTTCTGAAAGATGACTTTTTAGTTGAGTGATTGAGGTGGTTTATTCCACAGAATAAGAATGAAGTGCCATTTGCAACACTGGGCCTCATTTTGTGTGTTAATATTCTTGTTTACTTTTAAACTGGATAGGGCCAGATTAAAGAGTAGTGACAATTTAGCCTCTCTGTAAGAGGAGAAGGGAGGGAAGGGCAAATGGAATCAATATGAGAGACTGAAATGCTTTGCGGTAACTTCACTTTACTCTCTCACAGATGCCTGAGGAGCAAGCTTTCAGTGTTCTGGTCAAAATCATGTTTGATTATGGACTCAGGGAACTTTTCAAACAGAACTTTGAAGATTTGCACTGCAAGTTCTATCAGCTGGAGCGCCTCATGCAGGTAGGTGTTCAAACGTGCGTGAAGTGAATGGATCACAGCCTCCAATTCAAAACTGGCTATTTATCTTACATGTGGATTGTGTTTGTGACCTCTTAGTAAGGATAAAGAATGAGGACTATCCATACTGGAGGTTTTTTAAGACTAGAGAACATTGGCTTGAGACCAGCCTGGTGAGTGGACTCATTGCAGCGTCATCTAGTGTCCTTCTGAGCATCCGCACTGGGACAAGCCTTTGCCATCCTTCCAGGGGGTGTGGGTGGATCCAGAAGCCTGCCTTATTGCACTGATTGTCACTCTACCCAACTGACTTCTCTTACTTCAGGATTGCAGCTACAGTTCCGAAATAGCAGAAATTAACTTCTAGTATTTCTATGTGTTTTTTATTATTAGGAATACATTCCTGATCTGTATAACCACTTTCTGGACATTAGCCTTGAAGCACACATGTATGCTTCCCAGTGGTTCCTTACCCTCTTCACTGCAAAATTCCCTCTCTACATGGTCTTCCATATTATTGACTTACTCTTATGTGAGGTATGTGTTATAACTTGGGACTTGTGCTGCTATCAACTTCTGACAGTTTCTCACTATCTTGATTCATGTCGTTGTTACTCTCTGTTCTTTCAGAGCTAGGCATGTGATAATTATTTTTATGCAGAAGTGTTATGTTTCTGCAATGAAAAAGAGTTCTTGACATTTTAAACATACAAATTAGGCGTCAATGTCTGTGTAAAAGATTATAATCTCCTATTTCTTATAACAGTGTTGAATCTCTGTGAGATTCTGTAGAGTGCTCATGGGATGAGAGTTAATTTACAAATACGTGGATTTCTCGGCTGTTGAATGGTATTATACACAATAACTTACTTAAAATATTATTGCATGGAGGCCTTTGTGTATGAAATTGCCCATCTAACTCTCATGCTGGTAATTTAACAAGCTCGGAGCTCTTTCCTCTGGAAACTTGAAGTCTCTTTATATTTAACAGCATCTATTCAGAGAGCAAAATTCTTTACACTGAGATTTTGTATGTAATCACGTTTAGAACAGTGTATTTGGTGGTGTGCTCATATGTGATTTGAGTGAGAGCTTATTAAATAAGTGAACAAGTCACATTTTGTACTGAAGCATCCTTGAGTTACTGAATGATTTGCTTTTTTACTCGCTGGTTACCATTATGCATCCATTCTTCACTGGGTCTGCAGTTGTTCCTGTGAAGTGCAGTTTGTCTGCATTTCCTGTTCTGAAGGGTTTCAGCATTCATAAACCTCCTGGTCAATGGTTTTACCCTTTCTCTGTGTCTGTCTGGTGCTTTCTTTGTCCATGTGCCAGTGTAAAAGAAAGCAACAGATGGTATCAAGAAAATCAGTTCTGTTTGTTTAGAAACACATTTTCAATTCATAAATAGTAAATGTGTTCATAGTGAAGTGTTAAGGATTTTCTTTTCATCATTGTAAAGTAATGGTGAAAGAATAGTGGGAAAAGAAAGGCAATCTTGAAATAAGATGAGCAACGTGCCTTGATTATCGAAGGTACCCCTTCAGAAGGTGTGTGCTGCTGACTGTACAAACTGGTTGCATTTAATTGGACTTTACAAATAAAGCACTTCTAATAGGTAGTGACAAAATACACAATAGTGCCTTCAGCATTTCAGAGTTTCAGACTACTAAGAAGATAGTAAAACCTATGATGAAACATTAACCGATGTTTTAAGTACACTCATATTTAAGTAAAGATACTATCCTGATTGTTTGCAGGGTCATTCTCTGGGCCTTTGATTTAATACAGCACTTAGTTTCACTTGTATGCTGGTTCTCCTTACCACAGAAACTAGACAAACAGCAAACCCCACCAAATAAATTAATATCCACTCTTACAAATACTGAGAAATTAATTTTTTTGTCATTATTTTTCTCTCCAGGGAATAAGTGTTATCTTTAACGTTGCACTGGGATTATTAAAAGTGAGTATACGATGTTATGTTGTGTTATGCATTGTCATGCACCATAGAAAAAAATTAAGATGCCTGTTACAGAAATACTGTGGGTTTATTTTTAAAGCCAACAGCTTCCTGTGTGCCACGTGCTGGTGTCTGCCGTGGCCTGTACAGCACAGTGCTTTTGGGCTGGGGTTGCAGAACTGAAAGCAGCCTGTTTGCAGAAGGTTCAAAAGCAATTACGTTCCTGGAGCTTTGCAAAGCTGTTGTTGCTTCATTGTCTCTGGGAATTCGGTAGTTGTACAAAACCTGCTTGGCAGTAACTGCTTTTTCTCTCCTTGTCCCCAGACTACCAAGGATGATTTGTTACTGACTGACTTTGAAGGGGCTTTAAAATTCTTCCGTGTGCAGCTGCCCAAGAGATACCGTTCAGAAGAGAATGCAAAAAAGCTGATGGAGTTAGCATGTAATATGAAGGTAAAGATGTGATGGCAGCTGCAAACATGTCTTGAATGGGTACCGTGTCTGTCTCCATATGCAGCTTACTTGTCCAAATGCAAGTACATTGCAGATGCTTTAGTGAAACACAGTAAAGCCCCAGGATTCTCGGAGTGATACGGCTCCACCTAGAGAACTCGAAACCAGAGAGGCTCTCAGAAAGCAATAGGCAGTGCTACTAAAATCAGACTACTTAAAAAAACCAAGCTTAGATGACTAATGGTACTAATATAAAACAATTGCAGACAACTCTGCAGATCTTTAATGAAATCTTTCTCCAATATTAGCTGTAAACAGAGTAGTATCTTTCATCAAGCGGCAGTGGGAAGGTTTCATTTAAAACATAGTCAATAATGGAGAAACAGAATGTGATCTTTCAGGCTGTTTTTAGTTGTGGTTGCATGTGATGTTTATGTACTGCAATAGGGAGCTCTTTAAAAACACTGATGGATGTACAGATCTTCCAGGGACATGAAGGAATAGGATATGGCATGTAAAATTTCTTACAAGTCAAGCAAGGGAAATGACCTTGAGGTTTCTCTATTCCCTGTGTGAGTTTGTCACTGGTTTATGCTGGGGGATGGATGCTGCTTTTTTAAACAGCATTTTAAGTTAATTCCCTGTTCAAGACTACTTCAGTTGTACTCTAGATAGCTGAAAATAACAGGTTAATCTGTTACGATCTTTTTAGTCTAAAGAGGGTCTACTTTATCTGAAATTAAAGTGCTGGCTAAGTTGTATGTTGTCTATGGCTGCTGCAGTTAGCTGAAGCCTTTAGTAATGCAGAAAAGCATTGTTTTTCATGAGCAGCCCATGCAGTATTTGCTTCCTTCTTGCCTTTTTATTTGGGTATTGGGAACAAGTGTTAAGTTCTGGTTGGAAGCAGAGCTCTGAGGTACTGTACAGTGGTTGATGTGCAGGTGATTCTGAACACGAACCTCTGTAAGTACCTTCTGCTCTGTAACGGGGAGCTTTGAGGCTCACAAGCTCATCTAGACTTGTCTTTTAGTAGGGTTGTCACAGCTCTGTGACTTCTCCCAAAAATCACTGATAAACTGTTCATATAGTCAATGTTTAGGAAATAGTGATGATAATTGTGATTTCTGTAACAGAAACCATGCCTCACAGTAAAATGTGCTCTCTGGTTCTTATAGAAGCCTTCTTTTGAACAGAGTGGAATCATAGAAACCAGAGTTTGCTGTGTACTGGAGAGATGCTGACTCATAAATGAATTAATCTTCAGTAATTCCTGTTTTCTTACAGAGCTCTTCGAATAAATTCTTTTGAGCTCTCCTGCATGTTTGAACTGCTGAAGTAAACTGCAGGGGTTATTGCTTGAGTAGGGGTTATTCTAGGTTTCAGTTGCCCACTAAGCCCTGTTTCTTAAATATATCTATGTAATAAAATTTTTATCCTCTGACATTAAGACTCCACTTATATATAGCAAATACTGCATTACCTCATGACTGCAAGTCAATTGCTTTTCTAATTAGTAGATATGGTAACTAAAGCTTTATGTGGGCACTTGGGAATAAGCCTTTAAAGTGACATTTCCAAGAAAAGTTACAGTGAAGAGGTTATTGATTCCTCTTTATGGATGTGACTATTTGCATTCTGAAATGGAACACTGATAATTTATTTAGTGTATTTTAAGGAAGCTGTGATCTTTCTTTATAGTTTCACATAGACAAATTTTTGGTCAAATACACTGGCATGGTTCAAAGTGTCCTTTTTCCTTAAGATTCACGTAGAGGAATTCTTTGTAGCATCAGTACATAAGTACACAACTTCCCTAGTATGCTTCAAAGCCTGGTGCTCCTGGTGTAGTTCCAGTACACATAACAGTGTTCTGCCTGGAGTTCAAGTATATCTTATATAAACTAGTGTAGAAATTATGGAATAATCAAGAAGAAGCTATTTTAGCTCTCCAGTCATTTACCATTAGACACAGACGTTTCACGTGCATTGGGAATGCAAATTCCCTGCATTCCCAGTGCTGTGTGAAGTAGTTAAAACAAACTGTCTTCTCTGAGCAGTCCTCAGCAGGGTTGTCCACGGCTTCCTTGAGTGCTGTGTGGTTTTTTGGGGATTGAATGGAACGTTATGGGGAAAGTCCAGACTGCACTACCGAGCTCTGCACAGATGCTGAGCACTTCTGTATCACCTCCATTTGTGTTGCTCTGATGTGAGTGCTGCACATAATTGCTTTCTTTGACCTAAAATACAAGTCCTTTGCTGTCAGTAGAAATCTCCTGCTCTGTATCTGGAAGTGTTTTCGAGCAGAAAAGGGCCTGATGTCAAAATAAATCATTTATAGGAAGGGAGAACTAGCTTGGCTAAAGCACTGTGATTACAGCAGCATTCTGCTGGAAAGGAGGTCAGTAAATGATCAGCTTGAGACAACACTGGATTCTTAAAAGTCGCTCCTGAATGTTTCTGTCATTGTTAACAGAGTTGCTGCTACTTCCTGTGTCCTGAAAAACTGTGGAGGGACTTGAGTGTTCATTTGTGCTTTCTGCCACCATGCAAACCCAAGGGCCTTGATGAATTCCCCAGGACATGGTTCCCCCTAGGGCTCCAGTGGCCAGAATGAGTGACAATAGCAAATGTTCTCAGGATCACCTCATTGTTGGTATCCAAAGGCAAAACTGGTTTCATGCACTTGGGAGGGTATAAGATGAAAATACAGTGCTGTGCCTGCGTTTCTTTCCTCTCAGGTGGCTGGATGCCTCACTTCTCAAGATCTAACCTTTACATAGCTTGAGATTTGGTGTATTGTACCCAATAATTTGGGCAGTGTTTGAGCAGGGGCAGAGCAGTGAAACAACCTACTCAAGTTACTGGCTTCATTGTAAGTAAATAAAACTGGAGTGCTGAGTAAGAGTAACTTCTGCAGTTGTGATGTGGCTGGACTGACTCCAGATAAATGTCAGCTGAAGGAGAGTGGAATGTTTCTGTGCAGCCCTCACTAGAGGGAGCCTGGCTACCAGTTTTGTGCCGTTCATTTCAAGTGAGGCTGTTAATGATGAAACCAAAGATAAGAGAAACTAAACATGCTTTCCATTCTGCCTGTCATTTATGCATGTAGAATTTGTTTAACATGTTTCTTGGAGCCTTTTTAAAGAGGAGAACATAGCCATAGCTTTGTAATTTGTTTGGTTTACTGAAATGATAATAAAGGTCCAGGAGCAATTTTTAATACTAGAGATTTAATTTATATGCATGCTAGCTTGCATGTGAAATGCCAACAGTGGTCTTGGCATGGGCTCTGCTGCCAAACCGTTGTAGCATATGGCAAAGTCGGTGGGTGACCTCAGGAAAGGTGCTGGTCAGGATCTGGTACAGGTTCTCTGTCCCTGGAGGACTTGAACAGTGTGTACAAAATACCAAATTCGACACCACCATTCTCTCCCTTCTCACAAAAGGGAAAACTGGGACCCTGAGGGAGGCACTTTTCCAGTGCTGTCTGTCAGAGCCGAGGACTGAATTCCAGCCTCTGACTTCCTGGAGCAACAGGGGACAGAGCATGCATGCCTCTGAGTTGCTGCTGCTCGCTGAGACACCTCGGCAGCTCTGGGACTGCACTGTTCTCTGCTGAGCTTGAGTGACACTAGCAGAAATGTCAGCTGAGCCTGCACTTGCCCTTTCAGCGTTTGCAGTCTAATGTAAAGTAAACCAAAGACTTCTGCATGATGATAAATGTTACGGCTGAGAAAGCAGCTGAGGTAACCTTGGCATCGTGCTAGTTCAGAATTCAAACACATCTCATGGGTTTCAGGGTGATCTGTCCTGTGAAGCCACTGTGGTATTTGGAGCATCAAACATAGCTGTGTAGCACCAAGGAAAACTCAAGTAGGATGCTCCTGTGGGTGCCTTTCAAAAACTTGTCTGTGTTCTACAAACGGATCAGAGGAAGGAATGCTTCTGGCATGATACTGACTGGAATATAATTTTTTACCTTCTCAAGGGTCAAATACTGGAAACTGAATGAGGATATTATATGGCTGTGTTTTGTAAAAGGCAAGAGTTGCCTAAAGCTTGTCCCATAACCCTTTGTGAATTGTGTTCTTTTATTGATGTTCTGGGCAGGAACTAATGGGCTGCTTTAATTTAGATTAGCCAGAAGAAACTGAAGAAATATGAGAAGGAATATCATACCATGAGAGAGCAGCAAGCTCAACAGGAGGATCCCATAGAAAGATTTGAGGTAAGGCTTATTCCAGTCTGATTTAACACACAGTGCCTGCAGGAAGTTTCCTACTTGAACTCCTTTGAGCCCATTTCTAGCACTTGGGTAGCATGTTGGTTGCACCAAAGCCATGAACAGAAAGAAAATGCCTAGTGATTATAACTCTGCCTTCTACTGCTGATGATCCTGCCTTCACTCCTCCCCTTATTTCAAATGATGTATGTTCCAGTAAGTATATATATTAATAAATACTTTATTTATAAAATAAACACAGGAATAAATCTTATATATAAAATTATGCATATATGTAACGAAGTAACACACACACACATACATTTATATATTTTAAGCTGAAAAGTTTTATGTAAACTTTCTTTGCTACCTGGCAGTGTGCTGGGAGTTGTAATGGGAGGCAGAAAATAGAGTGGGTTTGCCTGGATCCTCCTCTCTCACCTGGTTCCAGCATGCAAATTCTATTTTGAGCCAAGAAAAGTCAGTATTTGTAGGAACCTTCTGGCAAGGTATTTATGGCAGAATGATACCTCTGCTATTTCAGCCTTCAAAAACGTTTCTGGAGCTCAACAAGAGGTAGCTAAGCAGGGTTATTTGTACGTGGTTTCTTCTCAGGATTAATACTTTGTGTTCTTTAATTTTACATTTACAATATGGCTGGCTAGTTTTATCCTTGCATGCTTAAGATGCAAGGTAGGAGTTTGTGCTTAGGCACAGGAAGAACTGTGTTTGAAGACAAAGACCTGGGAAGATCTTGTTCCTGATAGTTGTTTGTTTGTTTCCCACAGCGTGAGAACCGGCGCCTACAAGAAGCAAACATGAGGCTTGAGCAAGAAAATGATGACCTTGCACATGAGCTGGTGACCAGCAAGATTGCTCTGCGGAAGGATTTAGACAATGTAAGACACATCTTTACTCTGTCTAGTGGAGACAAAGTACTGGGGCTGATTCCTCATTGGAGGCTTCATTGCAGAGGAGATACATAGCGTATTTTTTATTTGGGTTGGATAGGTTTCTTTCCTCCATGTCCTCACTGCAGACTGATGTCCATGGGAAACAGGACTGGTGACTGAAATACTAGTTACTCTGAAAAGCATTCAAATTAATTTGAGGCAGAGGAGTGGTTCTGAGCCTGTACTTGAGTAGTTGCTTCCTTCTCTATGTATATTAAAAGGAAGTCTAGCAGGAGCTAAGTCAAATCTTTGAGTTGTCACGGAGATAACAGCACGGATGCTGTTTTCTGTTTTCCTTCCACTGGTATTCTTATGAACAAGATTTTGCAGCAGACAGGCTTTTGCAAAGTGCCTAATAAACTTGAAAGCCTGAGTTTGTGTGGCTCTCAGTGGAATCAGGTTCTCAGATAACCTCAGGCAACTCTGAAAATATTATTGTGGTTTCCATTTGGCTTGTTGAAATCTGCCCATGTGAACTCATCATCCTGGGCTGTTTCCCAGATCAGTAGAGCTCTCAGGAGGAAACTTTGGGTTTGCTTTGTGTTATAGGATTTTTTATTATTAAGCTTGCTGTCCCATTCCCTTCTTTGCATACTGGGAGATTGTGTTGGGATATGCGTTTTTTTAACAGGACATGCAGAGACAGACATATCTGGCATTTTCAGTGCACGTGGTAGGGTAGAACGCATTTAGTCTGTCTGCTCGGGGAGGGGAGAGAAGAGTTCAAGTGCTCATGTTTTGCCATTCTTGTTCTGTACCAAGATAAGTGCATTTCTGAAATCTCAAAGGAAAATGACTTTTGAAAATCATACAGTGCAGGAGTTGACAGGCTTGAAAATGTTTCAGCTTATCTGCTTCAGAGGATTTCAGGTTTCCCACGGCCTCCTGGAACCTTGCTCTTGGAAAAATACTCATAGTAAATGTTGATGCCAGTGGGTGAATGTTGTTCTTAATGAGGTTCGGTTTATGACTTTCAAGTTTATTACATCTACTGCTCTTCAGCGTTCAAATCTGTGAATCATAGAAGTATGTTCTGGAAGCAGTGTTTCACAGCGCATTGGTTATGTTCTTGTCCTGTTATCTATGCTTGCTCACTTCATTGAAGGTATTTCTAGAAGGGTATGTAGCTGCCTCGTGGGTACCCTTAGGGGGTGAACTCCTGCAAAAAAATGTACCAAAGCAGCTTCTTGTATCAGCTGTTAACTGTTGTTTGTGGCTGCTTGAGCCTGTATGAGACACAGTTAGGCTTTTACATCCATTTGTTTAAATGGAGAGGTGGGAGAGGAACAAAATTAAGCCAAATCTTTGAGATACCTCATTGGATGTATAAAAGTCATGCCTTCAAAGTTGGTCAATGATGTTGGCAGCCTTTGGGTTATCCCCCAGGAGTACATAGGTAGGTTTGATCTACTTTAGGACCCTGATTCATTCTTCTAATTGGATCCTGAACTGATAAGTTTCGTTCTGCAAGCCAAATGTCCTGAAAGAAAAGTACCAAAGGTCATTGTTTGATTCACCTTTTCTAATACCTTCCTGGCATGTCTGTAATCTCACAGCCTAACAGATCAAAGCAAAGCATTTGGAAATAAAATAATTTCCTTAATATCCTTTGCACTAGACCAGAAAATAGGCTTCATTTTCCTCCTGTTGTTGGACTCCCACATTCCAGTTTTCTTTAAAACAGCTTAAAACCAGTGTATAATGAAAAGATGTTCTCTTTGCATTTGCCATCTGTTTTAAAAGATCAGCAGGACTCGAAGGGAGAATTCACTTTTTGATTTTCTTCCCTTTGAAGGGAATTGGTATAGCTGCTTTCTGAAGATTTTATATAGCAGTTGAGTTATTGATCTATTTTTACGTAGAATTCATACACCTATTGGGAAGTACTGCATTGCTGTGTATAAGACAGGAAAAGCATCTCAACTTTGCAGAGAGAGTTTTTAGTTTATAAGGAGCCTGAGACTTTTCCACAATACACCTTTATTCTATCCAGTACAAAAGGATCGTGCGGTTTCTGGTGAGACATCTCTTTAAGGAGGAAAGGAGAGAGGGGTCTGACTCTTCCATTTGCTTTGGCAGCTAAGCTTTTTCATTCAGTATTTCCTGGGTGATATAACGAAGATGGTATCGCATTCATTGGTAGGTGTCATAGGGTTCTGGAAGCTTTTCTAGTGTTCTGTTTTTCATTAATCCTGTTTTCATTGCAAGGCTGAATGTTTGCAAATTGAACTTAGGTCTAAGCTGGCTCTAGTCTTTTCTGGATCTTGCACACTGTGAGCTGTTCTGTGACTTGTCTTCCACATGTATTGGTCATCTTCCACTCTGGATGAGAGAAACTTATTTCTGCTGTTGGATTTCTTTGGAGCAATCCCTACTCCAGTTTTGCTAACTCCAAGCCCTGAATTCAAGGCGTTTTGGAGTGCTGGAATGTAGTGGTATAACTCTGTTAGTTCTGCTTTGATGCTGCTTTGCCATTGCAGATGGTAAGTTTTAGAAAAAGAATGTCAAGAATAACATTTTATTGTTACTAATAACAATGGACAGGCCCTTAATAACAATGAAAGAGCTGCAGTCTTGGCTGTGTCCTGCTGCAGCCTGAGCCTGTGGCTGCACAGCAGCTTTGGTACAGCAAGTGCCCCTCTCAGTGCTGTACTCCACTCTTTGTTTCAGGCGGAGGAAAAGGCAGATGCTCTGAATAAGGAACTGTTGATGACCAAACAGAAGCTGATTGATGCAGAAGAAGAAAAGAGGCGCCTGGAAGAAGAATCAGCTCAGGTCAGGGGCATTTCTGTCATTTTCACAATTCTGTGCAGCACACATTTATAAAAATAAAATAACAAGTGTGGGAAGGGCATAATGTTCTAAGCCATGTTTGTCCCTCTTCTCTAGTGTAAAGGATGTCACCAAAGCAGGACTCTTCACCTTCCTGCAAGGTGCTTCACAGAGTAGTGAATTTTTAACTTGAAATCACAAAAGCACAAACTGTGCCAGAGACTTCTGCTCAAGGAGGCAGAACAGGACTTCAGCTGTCAGCACTGTGCTTTTATACCTTCTCTAAGCTAGTCAACGTTTCTAATAATGATAGTCATCTAAGTTAAGCTTTTCCTTGCATGCATGGAGCTGCGCTAGACCATTGTTACCTGGGGTAGAGGTGCAGCAGTGAGGTTAAGGAGGAGGAAATACCACCTGGGTATTTTTTAATTTATTTAATTACAAATATATAAACAGTTTCCTTTATTTTTTCATTTCCCAGCTGAAGGAAATGTGTCGTAGGGAGCTCGATAAGGCAGAGTCAGAGATCAAAAAGAACAGCTCTATCATTGGTGACTACAAACAGGTAAGTACGACTTATTGATGATGTGGTTTGCTATCAAATTGTGAGATCTTCTCAGGTATTTCAGGAGGTTTCTGGAAATAAGTGCAATCTGTGTCATGCATTTGAGGAGACATCTTAACTGCTTATAATGGGAAGCTTGTTGCCCCGATGTATTTGTCGGTCATCAGTCACCACAACCTCAGTTATAACCTACCATTGCCCAAATGGGCTGGTGTACATTAAAGGTTCACCTCATTCACCAAACCAGTGTTCCAGCTTCCCTCCTTCAATCAAATAATAGCTGCCTTTTTACTTTCAGAGATTTTTCCTTCAGAATTCAAGCATTAGGTATCATGGGAGCAAATTCATGCGTCTTTTTAGTGGGCCTGTAACCTTCAGAACATTCTGAAGTCTGCATCATAGAGGTCTCGGAATGAACTGAGTTTTTTTGCTATTTTGACTGTCTTTGCCTGATTATTCTACCCCAAAGGCAACAAAAAGAGCCTTTTCTGGCTCCTTTAAGCAAGGCTAAACTGCTAATAATTTATGTCGAAACTGCACCTTTTCCTGTGGGCATAGAAGAATATGTAGAGAATGAGAATATGTACAGTGAGGCAATATAATGCAGCATCCAAATTTTCCTGGCTTTCTAAGAGCCCTCAGACTCTCCACGTTAATATTCCTGTAGCATTTAGCTGTGCTTTAGCATTCATTTGGGAGGAAATTTACATTTATAAATGGTGTGGTAACATAATTTTGCTTGTCAGATTTGTTCCCAGCTGAGTGAACGACTGGAAAAGCAGCAAACAGCAAATAAAGCTGAAATTGAGAAAATACGGGTAAGAGACCAGATAGCTCCACAGTTATAACGTTTAAATCTCTTAGTAATGTCGTAACAGTGAGCACACAGTTTATTTCATTACTAAAATGGCGGTTGAAAGAGAGTCCATTTGTGACTTATGGTTTTGGAAAGAATACTATAAGGGAGGGTGGTCTTGGAGAAGAGACGAGTAACTCAGCTCTCTCCCATGCTATACTGGCCACATACTAATGTTGATGATGGGCAATGGGAACTTAATTTTTTGAGGGGTCTTTTTTGCCTGGAGGAGATTTCTCTGACTGTCTTTTACCATGAAGTAACACATAGGCAGTACAGAGCCCATTCCTGCAGCAATAGTGTTACCAACAGTACATCAGTGTTCCCAGAGCCCATAAATAGGGGGGTGGCAGGAGTTCCTGCTTGGCTGTACTTCCCCAGAAGTTCCTGAGTTTGCAAGTCATCAGTGGTCCCTCTCGTGTTGTGCTGCTCTTCCAGAGCAGTGGCGGGACAAGGCTTTGCTCATAGCACCAGCACTTCAATGCAGGCATTCACAATCAGGTGTTTACTTTAGCAAAAAGTGGATGACTGTGAGCACTGCCGCGAGTTCTTCAACAAGGAAGGCCGGGTGAAGGTTGCCAGTTCTGCCAAGGACGGTTCAGACGAGGACACTGACGAGGAGAAGGAAACACTGAAAAACCAGCTGAGGGAAATGGAGCTTGAGCTGGCCCAGACCAAGTTGCAGCTTGTGGAGGCAGAATGTAAAATACAGGTAATGCTCCAGAGGTTCATTTTGCAGTCTATAGGGGATGTCTGCCTTCCTAGAAAAACTTGTCTGTTATAGAAGGATTGGAACAGAGCCTGTTGGTTGATGCTGTAACCTGCTATTTCCTGTATGGGTTATTTAACCAAACATTGGGTCTGGAACTTTGTGTATGCAGACAAAATAATTGAAATTGCATGAGCTGTATTTACCAGCTACTATAACTTGCAGACATCTGCCTGGCTGCAGTGCAGCACTTACTGACTGATCTTCTGCAACTCCTTGGAAGAAATCCAAGCTGTGACAAAGTACTGAATCATGCGTTTCTTTATCTCACAGTCAATGTTAAATGGAGAAGTAACATGTCACAGATGTTAGACATGTTTCTGAAAACATGAGTGGTAAGCGCTCCAGGTATTTGAGTTATTTGTGTAAAATATGACAACATTGTTCTTTCAGCCTAAAATTGGCACATCAGTGCTGCTTGTTCACAAGAAAGGTAAAAAGTATGTCTGTTTGTAGAAAGTCCACTTCCTGTGGGAATAGCTCCTTTTAGACGGGAAAGAATTAAAGGGTTTGGATGTAGTGAGGAAAGCTGAATGTTTCACCAAGGGCAATGACACAGATCTTGTTTTGCTTTTCAGAGGGTTGGGTTTTTTTCCCCTTACCAGTTTGTTGTGCTTCTTTATGTAAGACTTATTTAGCTCCTAAAGTGGCCAACAGATTGTAGATGATCTAGAGCCTTCTAAGTTTTAACTCATACAATCTTATACTATGATACATCACAAATTACTGAAATGGCTCTTCTGTTTGCAGGATTTGGAGCACCATTTGGGTCTGGCATTGAATGAAGTACAAGCTGCAAAGAAAACATGGTTCAACAGAACAATAAGCTCTATAAAAACAGTGACTGGAGTCCAAGGAAAAGAGACTTGTTGAAAAGCAATTCTGTCAAACATACCTTCTTAACACAACACCTTTTGTTGCCTTCCTTGGCCAGATGTTTAATTCTGTGACATGAGAGGACCAGAATGTAAATAAAATACAAACACAGCATGTTGGGATTTCAATAGGTCAGCGATAAAGAGGATGGAAACACACGAAAGGTTTTATTGCTAGACACGGGCTCTTCATACTACTGATATTTAACAGGTGATGTAGCTAGATTGAAGCTCTTCAGAGAAACACTCCATTCTGCGGTCTGGCTGGAGGCTTTTCACAGACTAGGTACGAGAACTTACCAAACCCTAACTGTTAAGTTTACATATGATAGGTTTTTTTACAGTTATAACCTTTTTTAATATTTTATTTGAAAGGAAAAAGTGTAACTAACAAAGTAAAAAAAGAAAAAAAAAAATAAAAAAGGGAAAAAAGGAGAAAACCAACAAAAAAAGAGACAACTTTAGCAAGAACTACATCAGTGCCAGAAAGCAGTCCCCAGAGGTAGGATATGGAGAGTAGGAGGTGACATGTTTTGCTTTATGAATGGGGATGATTTCAGCATTCCTGTCGAGCAACCCCACTTTGTTTTAGTAGATGCAGCATCCATCTCTCTGTGTTTGGCATTTCTTTCTGTTACTTATCAATTCTATGCAACTCTGGGCTTTTTTGGCATGGGCTGCCAAACAAATTCACAACCTGAGGCTGGGAGACGTGTCTAAGTGCTACACAAGAATAATCTGAATTCTTGGCAGATTTTCGTTTCACTTGTGTCATATTGTTTGATCCACATATCAACAAGCGTTACAATCCCCAACACCAGGACTGCTAAAAAGTACTGATTATGTGGACGGTCTGACATTGAATTGAGTCTTGTTGTTTGTTTTTTGTCAGGTTTTTTGTTCTTTGTTTGTTTGTTTTTACCCGGCTGTAGCAGGCCTTCTGCGAAGCTCTGAGAAAGCTTCCAGGATTTAGTTTTGCACATAGGTATGAATGGGACAAAGAAACAATAAACTGAGATATATATGAGGCAAAAATCACTGCGTGAGTGTAGCTGCGAGCATCTCTAGCTGTCCAACTCGCTTCCCTGGTAACGTGTTCCAAGGCTGTGTAGGTCATTCTTCACGCTCGCTGCAGTTGCACTAATAGGTGCTAAACGTGCTTGGATTTCTTACTCATTGGATTGTATTGAGTTCTCACCAGAAAGCTGTAGAATGGAGTTTTGCACCTTGTAATTTTTTAATTTATAATGGTTTGTGTTATGCTGAAGTATCTATTGCATCAGTGGATAAATTTTGTGTGCAGTGTGAGTATAAGCTGGTAACAATAAGAGGCACTGGTTTGTATATAAAGATATTTGGTTTATTTTGTATTTCTACCTTTTTCTTGTTTACTGTACTAATGCTAGCTAATGTACTCTGTAACTACAGAATAGAACATGCTATGTCCAAGCTTTTTTCCTTAACTGCATACATTATCTCTATTGTTTAATACCAAAAAAAGAAGAATTACTGTAACTCCATTAATATTAGATGCGTGGACATTGTGGTAGCATAGTTGCAGTGTGTATACTTTCTGAGTTGAAATATAAACTAGTAAAATTGTATAACTATTTTGTTGTTTCTTTTCATTTTAACAGGAAATTCATTAAATATTTTGCAATATAAAACTAACTCTCTTCTTCAGGTAGAAGCAGTAGCATCTTCAAGCTTCTTCAGACTTGAAACTATAGGCATGTTGCAAAGGGCTTTGCTAAAATAGTCTGCATATTCTCAGTGTTGCCAACACTGCTTTATGTAATAAAATCTAGGGTTTGATTTTGGGGAAAAAAAAAAAGAAGAAACTGCAGAAATGACCTTGTGCAGCTTGAGGCTGTGACTCAGTATTCCTCAAAAATGTCCAATTTAGAACATTTTTTTCCCATGGCCCTCCAGATTCTGCTTGGATCTGCAAAACAAATGTAGGCTGGCTCTGCTTATCATCATCCGTAGCAAATTCTGTGGGGTCAAGTGTCATTCACATCATCTTCGCTACGATTGACTACAGAGTCATAGCTGAACAGGGGGTTGAGCTGTGCAATGGGGTGACTGCACTAACTGGGTCAGTGCGGCGCAGGCTCCCATGCCTGCCTGTGCTCTGCAGAGATAACAAGGAGTAAGAGTGTATTTTTGTCACCAAAATGACTAAAGGTGACTATAAGCAGCCCTGCTCCAGGAGGCCGTTATCACGCTGTCACTTCTCCAGCCACACTTTTGCCCTAAGTGAATGGCATTTTGAGGTTGTGCATAGTCTCTGCTGCTTTGTTGTTCAGAGAGGTGCATCCCTTGGCAGCTTCAGCTCTCCTATTCCTCAGTAATTACAACTTCTGGAGCAAGTTTGAAGGTAAATAAGGGAGAAGAAGAAACAACCCAAGGCCAAAGCGCTTTATCCACTTATCTGCCCCAGAAGGAGTGGGAAATAGTGCTATAGTGAACTTTCCTCTTTCCTTCAAACCTGAGGTACTTAAAGGGAGGAGAAAAGTTGCTTTATTGTTCATATCTCTTCCATTCTCTTAAGTAAGCATCACCTGAAAATTGCATGCAGCATACACTCCTCATTGTAGCGTGGACGTGGAACATACATATGAGAAACTAACTGCTGCACAGATTTTATACAGAACATTTTGTAGTCCCTTTCCAGTCATTGTGGATTATTTTAGATCTCTACCTGAAGGATTTTGATGCTCAAAAATAAATAAAACCAATGTATTTCACATCTGTCTCCATCTGAAATATCTACAGCTATTTAAGAAAAATGAATCCTGTGCAGAGACACCCATCTTTTGAAACACAATTCCATGGGAAGCACAGGGAAGCAGGTCATTTCTGAGACGAGGAAGATGAATTTACAGGTGTGCAAGACTAAACAAGGTAAAAGAGAAAAAAGACATTGAGTCTATGCTGCTATAAGCACATGTATTTTACAGATCTGTAAGCAAAAAGGAGTGAGTGTATTTGGTAGCATTTCTGGCATTGAGAGGATGGTTATTTGCTGGTTGTCAATCACCTTCCTGTTCAGAGATGCCTCTCAGCTGGCTTTGTGCACTGAACTCAATGCAAGTGCCACTCTGCTGATGCTGAGGTTTCAGTCTCGCGTGCTCCAGGCTCCAATTCCTGGCGCTTTGTGTGTTTGTGCTGCAGCAGGAGGTTCCTGTGGCCTCGTGGGGTGATATTTCTACTGTTACGACCCTTTTGCCACAGAGCTTTTTGGCTGCCCAGGGTCTGCAGCCGGCAGTGGATATTCCAGATCTATTGGAGAGTTTCACCACGAAGCATCGCTGGTGAAGCCTCCTTGGAATTTATATAACTGCCTCCTGGACTTTTTTTAGCTGCCCTTCTTATCCATGGCAGTGCTATAAAGTTCCTGTTATCAAGAGGAGGATTTCATCTCCATCTGTTCAGCAGCTTGGCTCGCGTTCATCCTGCCTAACTTTAGACACTTCAGAGGTGCCTAACGTAAGAGCTTAATCCAGCAAGGTTTTCAGCCCTCAGTGCCTTACCCATTGAACAAGTGGCCTAATGCAAGCATCCACCTGAACTGAAGGTCCTTCTTAACAGAAAGTAACTAAAACGTGGTGTGTGTGTGCGCATTGAGGATCGTTTTCATTTCTTTACTTGGTTTCCCCCCTCCCTTCTTTAATTGTGCAGTAGTATTCCTTGTGTGTTACCAGCCAAGGACTCTGCATACAAGCCCCTTCAAATCCTGCTAGAAATTACTGCTGTGTCTATAATGACTCTGAGAAATGAGGATTTGATTCTGCTGTGTTTTCTGCATGCTAATGAAATGGGACAAGCGTAATCCTGTACTGAAGGCTTTTCCTTTAGGTTAATCTGGCCACACAGCTGCAGTCCATTTACGGGAATGGCAAGGAAAAGCCTGGACTGTGAGACAAGCACAATTGCTCCTGTTAAGAAACCGTGTTAGTGGGTGCAACACTGAAAGTCAAGTGTTTCCTCACCCGTTTTAAGTGCTTGGTGAACATGAAATGAACGGAACTGCGCTGGCTTTAAGGCTCAACATGGGGCACTGGGGTTGATGTAGCCGAGGAGGGGAGGCGCCGCCATAACACCCACCCCGGGGACCGCCCCACGGCTCCCGCCTCCCTGAGGCGTGGGGGCGGAGCCAGAGGCCTCTGAGCTCTGTGATAGGCTGGGGCGCTGATTGACAGCAGAAGCAGCATATGAGAGGTGACGGCTCGTGCCGCTGGCGTTGGGCGTCGCTCGTGCCGGTCTCTCCGCGGCGCCATTTTGTTTGCTGGAAGCTTCGTGCGAGGCGCGACGCGACGGGGAGGGCGCTGCGCTGGGGGAGGGGGGCTGCAGGGACACGGGAGGCTGAGTGTGTGTGCATGGGTGGCGCCGGAGCATCCCCCTCAAGGCTGCTGTGTACCCCTGATCCTGTGTCTAGAAGGGAGCAGAGGGTTTCAGTGTGGCGGTTGCCCCATGGCACCTGTGTGGGACCCCCTCAGTGGGCATCTGCACTGCCGTGCGCTGCTGTCTGGAGGAAGGTGAAATGCTCAGAAGAAAATGTTAATTGCTGGAGGTTGATAATGAGGAAAACCTGTGCTGAACTTGGTAGTGTGCTGCCTTTGTGGAGAAGATGTCAATTTCCCCTCAGTTTCTGTGGCATTTAAGTAGTCTCTTTTGCCCTTTGGAGACAACAGTGTAGGCCCCTCAGGTTGAGGAGAGTGGCAAGTGTTCCTCCTCCTGTGTGGCATGTGTACCTGTTAACTCTAGTGGGTAATTTTCATGCCAGCTTGTTACAGATACAGATAGGTTTGTGCCTTCCTTGTGCCAGCTTTGCTGAGAGGTGAATTGAGGCCTCCTGGAGTGGAAAGCTTTGAAATAGGATGTGAGAACTAATAAAGCACTGTGTGCTTGAACAGTGCGATCTGTAATGTGATGAGTGGCTGCCTTGTACCTTTCCCCCCATGGAGACAGTGCACAACAAGAGGCTGATCACATCACTAACTGCTGAGCAGGTTAGGGCAGTCCGTGCCTTCCTCCTGCCTGCTACAGGCTCTGCTGAACATTAGTTATATTCTGATGCTGGAGGTACAGGAAGCTCCAGTTAATGCAACAAAATCTGCTTCCATAAATCTTAGACTCACTGAGGTGTAATGCATGTGTAGATGTGTGAAAAAAAAAAAAAAAAAAAAGCTATTTGTGTGCTAATGGAGTTGCTGGACAAAAAATAACTTGCGTGTTTACACATGAAGTGCATACAAATGTATTTATATGGGGTAAAAAGTATTGTAAGTAGAACTCAGATTTCTGTTCCTGAAGATAAGGAGTTATCTTCAAATAATGCGATGAGTTATCTGACCTCCCCTGAGGATGGCAGGAGCAGTTTTCTACCAGATTTTGTGAAATGTCTTGTATTTCTGATTGAGGAATTATATTAAAGAGTTTGGCCTAAATTGACATAGATGGAATTGCTGCAGATGGCACTGTGAAAGTCCTGGACCCTGCAAGATGTCTAAAGAGCGATGTTGAATAGCAGGGTTCTTAACAGAAATCATGTTTGTTGAATGATCTTTTAATGTTAAATTAAGTGTTCTCTATACTTTGAGAGAGCTAAAATCTATTTTAATAAAATTCAGCAATTAGGTAATTCAAGCAATGAATTAATAACGATAGACTCTGTCAGGATGCCAGATAGCAACCAGCCAGAAATGCAGATTTCAAGATATTTCTCTTTGTACTGTCTTATTCTTCCTACATGTATTATTGAGTCAGCTTGGCATGTCATATTAATTCTACATATGCTAGAGTGGAGGTTAAGATAGAAAACGCTTGCAGGTGCATTTCATGCAGGTGCATGTTGTACTCTGATTTTTTTTGCCTCAGGACACTTGAATGTGTGCTGAGTTTCTGCTTGTCTAATGATTAACTCTACATGGCCTAAGCCTTCAGTTTTGCTAAAAAGCACACTGATGAGTGTGTTCTATTGTATTAGGTGCAGAATTACAGTGTGGTAGAACTGATCTAAGATCAGACTACACTAAGAGATCAGTCCTCTCCTAGGTGGACATTCCCACTGGCTTCTGGTGGCAATGTCCTTGGAGTGAACCAGTGCTCATATGAGAGAGGCAGGTCTGCAGCCAGCCTGAGGGTCAGTTGCTCTGGAAGTCACATCCTTAGTCTGCAGCAGTGGGGGAAGAGTAGTAAAGTTTTACACTTCAGGCTCTGCTTAGTCCAGTGGGATTAACTGGAGCATCTTAAAATGGTTTTGCGGTAAAGACATCCTGTAGAGCTATTGTTACGACTCTTCTTTTTGCTGTAGAGAACTTTGGTACTTTAATGCTGCTTGGCACTTCTTGTAATGAAAAGGTTTTGTTGTAACTCTGTCATGAGCTTGATCTTCTGTAGGTAGGTGATGTACAAAAGCTGCTGAGCGGGGTGTTTTTGGAGATAAACTATTGCCAGTCGAGCTTTTTCTAAGAGAAGGGTGTGCCATAAGCTCTGTCCTAAAAAGTACTCTGAACTGTAGGTGACACATGACACAATGTGTGTCTTCCAGATATGCCGCACAGTTTATTTTATGTTTTATGATTTTCCTTTGCTTTGGGATGGAAGAAACAGAAGCATATACCAGCATTCCGGATTGATGCTGTCTTGGTGCTGCCGTGCAGACATCAGGTGTTTGCCCTCGGGTGCCAGTTGCCATGGGCTTTCAGAATAATGGCTTGCACTGGCTTGCCAGCAGAGCACTCGGTAGCGTCTTAGAATTTTCTTCTTACAAATTGAGCAGTGATTAGTTAAGACCAGCAATAAAACTGCTTAAACAAGTAGTTACCAGACTAGAGCATTCCATATAATTCTGTTATGTGTCTTCTCTGAAAGTTGTGTTATGTTCTTGTACAAAAAAGATCTGCTGGGGGGAAGTATAGTAAAGTTGAAGCATGTGTAGTAAAACTGAAGCATGCTGGAAGTAAATCTGTGGTTTTATAGTATATCTTGAACTTGCTTTAGAGTCCTTGTAAGTCCTTGAGTTACTCTTTTGCTTTTCTAATACTGGTTGCGATATGATCTGTAGCAAACTTTATAGCAAAAGTTCATCACATAATAGTGAAAAGTTTCTCAGAATATGAAAACTTTGGGTTACTTAAAACATTAGGGCAGAAGAGGTTTTTATCAGTTTTATTGGCTTGAGTGACAGTTGGAGGTGATGTGACAGTTGTTTTGTTTGCTATATCATGGTTTTACCTTATGGGCCTTCACTGTGCAGCTTAAATCTATACATGTCTGTCTCTGGAGGGGATGTCTGTTCAGAATACAGGTTGTTTTATAGAAGTGAGCACCCTGTTCTAGTTATGAACTTGCAGAGGTTCACCATGATAAATAGCCTGTGTGACAGAAGTAATGAGTTTTAGGAAGGTTCTGCAGCACTTCAGATGGAATCACAGTCACTCTGGACTCTCAGACTCCAGAAGGTGTGGAAGTTATGAGATCTGCAGGCTGCCAGATATGAGCAGAAGCCCTCATCATGCAGGGTGTACAGTCAGAGTATACCATGAAAACATAAAAGCTGTGTGTTTAAACTCCCTGCTGTGAGCATCTGTTAATGCATAGAGGTGCCTGTGTGATCCAGAGTAATGGGTAGCCTTGGAGCCACAGTATAAATGAATGTTGGGAGGTGACACTAGAATGACTCCTGATGAGGTTTTCTAATCTATCTGGCCAGTTTGTCCCACTGCCATGCAGATTCCATTCAATTTCTGTGCCTGAGAAAAGGTAGTAAAATACTTGCTGACATGAGATGCGTGCTGTGCTGTCGTCTTTCATGATGTGAACAGAGAGGTTTTACCAGTTCTTTTAAGAATACCACAGAAAACCACTGTGGTTTTGGCACTGTTCTTGGCTGACAAGAAAAGAGGGAAGTGGCTTAATGGCTTCCGTGCCCTGAAGGCTTATGCTAGTTTAAAGAAGTGGTTTTATGGTAATTTAATATTTGTGAGTGGATTACAAAGAAGCAGAGGATGAAGGCTTGTTGCATATAGTTATGTACTGTATATCTGAGCTCTCCACCTACCCAGGGCATGGTGGGACTGCTGCATAATCCCATTAAGAATCATTTGTGGAACAGGATCTCATCCAGTGTGGTGGGGAAGGGGTGGCATTTCTAAGATATAACTGAGTCTCCCAAAGGTGTTTTTGCATGGTAAGGTAGAAAACCCAGCGTGCCAGAGGGGCTCTGGAAGCCTGTGCCAGGCCTATAAATTATGAATGAGATGTCTGCTGCTAGCACAGACATGAAGAGCAAACTGGAGCTCTTGAGTGCCTTCAGTCTCAGCATTACAGTAACTGGCTGTTTTTAGAATCCACAAGCAGCACAACAGCCTGCTCTGATCAGTGAAGGTCAGTTACAGGTGCTGCTCGCTTCTGTGGTTGGGACAGAGTGAGGAGGCCAGTAAAAATAACTAGGTTCTGTCCAAGGTGTCATTCATTTGTAATCAGTGAGAATAACTTAATGTACTTGATTTTGGTTTGTCATCTTTCACCTGACACTGCTGCGTGTTTCTGATCTGGGATATGTTCATCTGTCCTTACTGGTTTCTTTGGGGTTTTTAATTTAGTTATTTTTTGCAAGGGAGGGAGTTGTCATTTGCATTGGCTGTGTGATTTTAAATTTGTTCCAGTGTTAAAATAAGCCAGTTCATTGTCCCAGACAACCCTGAATAGTCCATGTGCCTTTTGTACTTAGCAAGCAAGGTGAGAAATTATTTAAATAGAGTACAAAATATCCTAGGTAGCTGCTCGGACATGCATCACGGTCTTGGCAGACCAGTTCTGTTGTGCTTCTATCAGACACTATAAAACACATGCCTCCCTTAAGGAGCTTTGTGGTTTTTACCCTCAGCTATATGTAGAACAAAATTTACCGAACAAAGGATTGAACTAATGACAAGAAATCTGTGATAGTGCGCTTTCTATACAGGTCAGCCAGAGGTGTGAGGGTCAGACCCTTTTTTATAACCATGGCATCGCTGGAATGGTTTATTACTACCAACTCAAAGTACTAAGCTGTTGTGCAGGGAGGATCCCACCCTTCAGCTGGGCAGGGTGCTGGCAAGGGCCTGCCTGTGCTATTGCTGAGATGGAATTGACTGGAATGAGGTGTGGTGGTTGAGGCTTGCAAACTGGCTCTTGGCTTGCTCTGCAAGAGCACTTTTCTTCCCAAATCGCGTAGAAATGGAGTTCTCAAAGTCAGTTGGTGTGGTTTCTTGCAATTTGGCTTAATTTTCTGGGGATTTAAGTCTTGAATCCTAACCAGCATAAGGAAGGTTTTTGCAGTAACTGTATTAGTAGAAGATGGAGAAAGCTCTCCTCACCCTTCCTCCAGTCACTGGGATTTGGTCTTGGTTTTGTTTTTCAGGTTTATTTATTCATACCCTAAACTAAGGCACCTGTAGACCTCTGCAGGTCCCAGGCTGCAGACATAAGTTCTGTATCTTCAACATGTAACACCATCTTTCTCAAAACCAGGATAACCTGTGCGACGCAACCCCTGTCCACATGCTTACTATGTGCTGTGTGCAAAAATCTTGTTGCTTCCTCAAGACCTGTAGTGTCAGCAACAAAGGAGTTTGGGTGGAACTGCTTTGCAGGGCAGCCTAATCTGATTTACTGCGCTATAGTTTGTCATCTTGCCCTGTTCAGCCTTCCCTCTTCTACTGGAATCAGAAGTTACTCAAGATTTTAAAAATCTCTTTGACTAAATCCTAACCCGCAGGGCTGAGTCTGCCTTTCCTCCAAGCAGGAGATCCCATATTTGGTATCTGTTGGCATCTAAGCACAGGGTGAGAGGGAAGTATTATCTCTGTTGGGCTATGTGACCTTTTTTGAGATCCAGAGGCCTTTCTAGATTTTTGCTCTGTGCCTGGAGCAAAAAGGGCCTTTTTGTATTACTGTAACAGGAGTACACACAGGCTTCACAAATAAATATGGTGAAATATATAGCCCAAAGTGAAGATTAATTCAAGGCCCTGAGATCGTTAGCAGCTCAAGTTTCTTCCAGTTGAGTGTACCAAGGATTGGGGTCACAAAAGGGAAGGAAAATTTACAGCTTAGCAAATGGGAAAGAGAAGAATTCTTTCTAGCTGACTTGCTGGAACTCAATCCTACAGCAAACAACCGAAGTCAGCATTACGTTGTGAGCAGTCAAGAGAGGTGACACTTCTATTCTTGCAGAAAGAGGGGTGCTGTTCATGAAGAATTTGTGCTAGTGTAGCAGAGGGGACACTTCTGGTTTATTGAAGGCTTGCCGTGTTAGGATAGGTAATAGTCAAGTAAGCGTAAAGTGCCAGCAGGGAGTTGTGCAACAGAGATGGAGATTCCTCTCGTACTGGGGAGACTTGCATTAGGTACTTGATGGGGGGAGTGAAGGAGAGTGCATTAGTCTGTGGGACACACTTTGAGCATGAAATTTGCATCACCACATCTGGCATCCAGTGATCAGCTTTGTAATCTGGTTTTGGATTTGCTCTTTGTGGAACAATAGGAATTGATCCCATGCTGAGGTCTTTAGCAGTTGTAACCCAGTTAGCAGTCCTGTGGCAAGCTGCGTGTAATTTGGTCTGTCATGTACCTATGTGTTCACAAACCTAAATGCTGACATACTGCTTCTGATATAGTTTTTTTTGAAGAAAGCCTGGAATCATCAAACATTTGTAAGTCTTGTGAAAGGTTGTCTGTGAGCCTAGGGAACATAGATGTCCTTGTTTGAGGTACTGTTAAGTATCCTACTTTTCTTTTGAAAGTGGACCTTTATTTGCCCTCTGCATTAACTGCTTTTCCTTACCATTTCGCAAGTCTCTTAAAACAGACCAGCATCAAAGTAGACCAGTGTGAGGGATGGTTATTGCTTGCTGTGCACAGGCCAGAAGTGTGCTTTTGAATAAGTAGGAGCTTTTGTCCACCCTCACTGTCCCAAATGTCTGTTACAAAACCTTGCATTTGGGATCTGTTGTTTATTCATGAAAGAAAGGAACTGACATCTCGATAAATCAGGCTGCTGAAACTAAGAGAAAGTAGGACATGGAATTCCATTGTTTTGTATTGTGTGTTTATTGTAAAGTGAAACTAGAGCCAGTTTTCTGATTTTTTGGGCAGGTTTGGAGATGCAGCAGTTCTTTGCATGTGGAAGAGTCAGGCTGCTTGTTAGTTTCATGAATATCACTCACTAAATATTTTTTTTCCTACTTCCTCTCTAAACAAATAAAGTTTTTCAGGGTGCTTTGATTGCAGCAAGATGAGCTGGGCTTCCTGCTTTGTAAGCAGCTGGCTCCTTTTGCATGGATCCCTTCAGTGCTGTGCCAGCAAGGGATGGGGATGGAGTGGTCAAGCAGTGTTGGGAGGGGCCTTGAAATGATGAAGGGGCTTTCTGTTGTAGATTTCACTGCATGCATTCATCTGCAGGTTGATAGTGAGAGATGCTGCAGTGTGCTGAGAAAAGTAGCCAGAACTAGGAATCGTTTGGAGGTTTGGAGGCGGTGGGGGAGAGAGGTGGTAACGATAGTGAGAGCAAGGGGCCACACGTGGCAGCTTCCCTGTTCTCCCAAGCAAAACACTGCGTAAGTGTCTTAGGTTAGCTACAGCATGAAAGGAATAAAACCTAAGTAGGAGATGTCAGGCAGTGAAAAGGACGTGCCAACCTCCTTTATCAGTCTAGACTGGGTATTGTGTCACTCCTCCCATGCACCACTCCCTTATCTACCCCTTGTCTCATTCCTGTGAGGCCACAGAATGTCAGCTGGCTCCTGGAGTGGACCCAGCTCATTTCACTAGCTGTCACTGACCAGCAGTTGCCAGGCTATGCTGAAGAGCTGTCAGCCTTCTCAGCACCTCCAAGATGATAATCCTGAGGTAGCTTTCTGAATGACCTCTTAATAAGCTCACTAACATTAAGCATGTACATAGGTATGGTATTAGGCTGATACATAGGGTAAAGCTGACCTGTGTTACAGCCAAGTGTTAACGATATTTTCTTAACTGACTGTATTCAGGCCTTTATGGATCTTACTTGCTAAATATTTGATGCAGCTCTGACTTTTAAGTGATGCATAGTTTAGTTGGTTTTGGCACAGTGGTCCCTCAGTAGCTCACTCTTCACAACTGACTTGTTTGCTGCACAACAGAAGACTCAGCTGGATGTACTTGTGTATTCCAGTAAATCTTACCATGAGTTGCAGCCTCAAACAAACAACAGCCACACAATTCCATGGTATCCTCAATTCCTGCCCTCATGGCTCCAGACAAGGAAATTGCTCAGATTTGCTTCAGACCTCAGAGGGCAAACTTGGGCAGCAGGAATTTAATGTTTAAGAGATACAGTGAAATGAGAGGGCAGGAGAGGAAAGAAGTTTGAGAAAGAACTTTACATATTCTTAATACATGGAATTTATGTTTTAAGAAAACCGACATGCTTTTTTTTCTAATTAGCTAGATCCTAGGAAATGATGAGTTTTCATTCTGAAGTAAAACCTTCCTCCTGGCTGTCTCAGCACAGCCTTCTCTGGGCCTTCCTGTTACTGCATCCATTGGCTAAACCCAGGGTTACTTGTGTGCAGCAGCCCTTGCCCAGTTTCTCTCCCATATACTCTGTTCACTGCCACCTTTGTGAAGGAATGTGTTCTGCTTGTTGCAGCATAAATCTGCTTTAGGTTTACATCTCGGAGTCACCACTTTGCTAATACTCGTCTCTGATAAAACTGCAGCCTTAGGAAGCCTGTCTCCCCTTTGTGCTGAGCCTACTACCTGACTAAAGTCAAATGCACTTCTGTGGTTTGGCTTCCCAGGCTTTGAAAAACTTTAAAGCCAGTTTCCTCACTGTAAGCAAAAAACCCCAAACCAATCATAAGGCCATAATTCCTGTTTACAGAGAGATGCCTTTATTGTATGCTCTTGGAAGCAAATGGGACATGGTTACGGTTTTATATACAGAGAAATCTGTAGCATCGGGTTACAAATCAGTGGCAAATGAACCAAGATTACAGTGCACATCTAAGTGTTGTGTACAGTTAATAACAGTGGCTGGCACACAAACCACAACACAGAAGCCAAATGAAGCCGAGTGTTCAGGGTACAGCATCACGTGAGGAAGCAACTTCATGTACAAAGAGCATTCCATTTTCTTTACATTTGCAGGCTTTCTTGGCTAGTGAGTAGATACAGCTCCATTTAAAACTCAGTGTGCAGGTTTTTTTCTTCCCACTCAACTGCTACCAAATTAAGACAATTTGAATGTTCTGATTATATTTTCAATGCTATAAATAGCTACCGTTGTTGCCAAATTACTTTATTTGAAGTTGCTTTATTTATAGTTGGGAATAGTTTAAACGTTGTTCTCTACAGATTAAAAATTGGGAGAAATCTTAAAATATTTTGAAAGTAGTCTGAAATGAGACCACAGGGATCTGTGGTACTTCATTTGGAAGTTTAATTCTAGGTGACTTCTTTTGAGAGATTTATTGGGAAGAAAGATGGAATTGTCCACCATATTACCCATTTGTAGAAGTTGTTCATAGTATTTAAGGTTTAAATAGTTCAAAGGTCATACTTCTTTGTATTCAATGCCATGTCCAATCTTAGTGTAAAAATAAACACTCTGTCCTCTGTGGATAAAGATATCCATCTGTTGGTTACAGGCCAGACCCCTATTGGTGAGAGAGATTTAGAAAAATAGACCTTTTCTTCAACGTTTTACTATGCTGACCCACAAAGGAAAAGTGAAATTCATTCAAGTCTAGAAACAGAAATACAGTACAAGTGATTTATAGAATTGCATTCCTTCCATCCACAAACTTGCTGAGCATGAAACGCTGCCCCTGTCTTTTCCTTGTTTTGAGAATTAATTGTCATAAGAAAAGTCACATTATACTGCACTGCCACATTGCCTGTCTGCCTGCTAGCGTGCAGACTCAGCAGGGCTCTGCCTCCCGAGGATTCTTTGCTTGAGAATTCTTTAGATGGATGGGTGATGGTGGTTTGGGTTACACAGGGGGATGTTTTAGCTCTGATTAGCAGGAACAGTTTTAATTAATTTGACTGATGGTGATTTTTGGTGGGTGGAAGCTCAACCATTTAAAAAAAAATCTCATGAGTTCAACCTGAAAAATACCAGCCTTTCCTCAAAATCTCCACTTCTGAGACTGCTTCCCATATGTTTCCTTCTCATTTAAGGGGCTGGTACATTTGGCAGTACAGGTTTCATGCTCAACTTCGTCACTGAGAGCTGGACAGGACTTTAAAAGCATACAGCCCACTGAGACTTCGCTGTAGCGTTTCAGTGCTTTTGACAGTCCCTCCCAGCAGTGTTGCTCTCTTAGAAGTGCAGGTGGCCCAGAATGGCTCTGGGAGACCTGGAGGACAGGTGACATACTGAAGTGGAAGAAGTAGTAGTTAAGCACCAGTTGCTGGCCCCTGCAGAGGCTCGAGAGAACAGAATTGCTTTGTGGAGAGCTTGTCATCCTAAAAAGCTTAGTCAGTTTGATCAATAAATATTGACTTAGGGTTAGGATCAGACATAAGACACTGCACTTTGGAACTGGAAGACAGAGTCAACTTTCTCCCTTTTCTGTCCAAAAGGAGACTAGCTTAAAAGGTGTCCTTAAGGACCTTTGTGATGTCTGATGTATAACTCACTAAGCACTTATGAGTGTACTTATCCCTTTTTCAGGGAAGAATAAATGTATGACTGGACAAAGCTTCGAGGCTTTTTACTGTGTTGATTTTTCTTTTTGTAACATCTCTTATGTGTTGTGTTGTCCCTGAAGGCAAATTTACCCACTCTTGAATTATGCAGCATTGCCCAGAGAATGGCTCTGTAGTTGAATATGCTCTCTGCAGTACAGCTTCTGTTTTCTCACACTATATTTCCCTGTAACAGATGTTACTAGAAAGCTACGCTGGTCTTTATCCTGTTATTTTGAGCAGGGAAGCAGTGACACTAGTTTGAAAACACAGGAAATAATCTGTACAGCAAATCAGAATTTTCATAACTAATGAAAATTTAGTTAGAATCACTAACTTTTCAAAAGCTGTACTGCTCTGAATGTTGTTCTTCAGCCCACATTTCTGCTTTGAGCAGTATCACTTTCTGTCTGCTTGTAAACAGTTTTCTGTGGATATAATGAAAGAAGAATACTCTCTCCCCTACACTGACTACATTTTACTTCGTTACAGGATGCCCATACAGAGCTACAAGTTCTGTTGGGAGTGCAGCAATACACATATTGCCATATGCATAGATCATTAAATAGTAACAGTGCCAGTAGTAAAGCAAAACCTGCCAAGATGTTCTGTTCCTCTTAATTTAAGCTTGATTTATATGTGCCTGTTGACTGAAGATGCAGTTTGTGTCCACTGCTGAGATGACACAGTACCCTGAGTAACTTTGTATTGATTACGCTTACACAAGCTTGTGCTTTTCTAAGAATGTGGAAATGAACATAAAGAAAATAAAGAAGTACATCAGGTTGTTCCCCATGGAACACCATTAAACAACTTATTCATAGCAGCTTCGAAGTATGAAGTTAAAACTTACCTTCTGCTCTACTCCCTTCGAAACAGATGAGTGCTAGAATTAACTCCCCTCTAGCTTAAAAACAGAAGTGGGTAGAATGTCAAAATATGCTTTCCTGCAAAGATATACCTTCTTTGTCATAACTGGTTACCCCAATGTTGGTGACCTGAAGTATGTACATTACAGCAGGTAGTTGTGGAAGCAGTATCTGCTTTCCCTTGTTGCTGTGCTATTCTGCGTAAAAGCAAGCTGTCTAGAATACTGTGGGCACTGTCGAAAAAATAAGTTACTAGTATTCTTTTCAAGGATATTATTATTCCTTTCCCTCCCAGAATTCAGTTGCATGCTATGTACACTGCCTGGAGCAGTCTCCCAGCTTTGGATAGGACTGCATCAGAAACTCAAGGGTTTTCACTGGATTTTTTTCTCCTCCTCTGGAAAAGCTTTCATCCTGGACTTGCTTATTGAACAGGAAAAAAACCCCAGCTTACCTCCTGTAGCAACATCACTCGCAGCTCTGAGCCTGCTCTGTGGATAGCTCAGAGCTCTTGTTTAATTTCTTATAAACTAGTGAAAAACAATACCGTCACCCCCTGTTCTTAGTGTATTGAGGCTGCTGGTTTTACCACAGACTCTAATAATGGACTTAGAAAAGGCAGTGCAGCTTGTCCTCCAACTTCCTGTCCCTGATGCTCAACTTTTAAGACTGGAGAGGGCATTCCAGCTTAATTTGTTTTCTTTTCTCTCTCTCTCTTGCCTCAGTCCATTCTACCAGCACCAAATGTGTTCAGAGATGAGTGTTCCGGCAGAAGCTGCACTACACCTCATGAACTGCAAAGCAGCGTAAGGCACCTGGAGCTTCGAGATCCAGGTAAGAGGCAGGAATGAGGCTTAAGCCCATGTGCTCTTTTGGAATTAAAAATTAATTGCAACTCCTACTCATTGCAACTCCTCTGTACCAGTGAATGAAGGACAATTACATTCAATTAATGCCTTTTAGTATTAGTGTAATTTGTACTAGTAGAGATAAGTCTGTTTCACAAACATGCACTTCTGCCTTGCTCTTTTGCGTTTTGTTGGTGTTTACTTACAGAGCATAGAAGAGACTGCACCTGTAATTATCTTATTGCCACAAACCTTTGAAGTTAGAAATTAGATAAATGGTCTTAATCTGTGGCTCTTGCAACTTGTTTATCAATGGTTTATTAATTAAATGTGGCAGAGAACTCTCTTACTGAGAAGGCTTCAGTCTTTGCACAGTTACTGTAGACCGGGCTTGAGGGGGTTCTTTTAAAGCACATTTAACTATTAAACTACCTGTGGTACAGTATACACGATCTTAGATTGTAGAGAGTTAAGGCACCAAATAGAAGATAAAATAACATCCAAAGTAAGAAATTTGCTTTTGAACTGCACATCTCCACACAGCACTGTGGGACATTCAACTCCTCTTAAATATGAAGGTAAACATGGGGTCTGAATGGTTCATGGAGCCACAGGAACTGGAGGAAAAAAACACTTTACTGAATTTAAACTGTACAGTATGATGAACTTTTCTCTTACATAATTCACACAGATACTTTTAGTAAGGCATTGCATTGCCTACACAGTGTCAGACAGGCCTAGCAGAAAAAGCACCATCTCCTAAAAGACCCCAGGCTAGAGGAACAGGCAGATGTGCTATAACAGAAGAATGAACCCAGTAAGCTATGTCATACACCTTAGATAAAAGATGGAACTGCAGTATCCCTTTGCTTTGCTTTAAACAAGTCAATAAAGCATCTCATTTTTCAGTAGATTTATTCAGCAGGAAGCCCAAGAGGGTGTATGTCCTGAGCATTCTAGCTGAGTTACTGTTTTTTAAGACAGTACAACTGTTCTTAACAGAACTCCTCAGCGAGTCCAGCAGAGAGCTCATTTTCATTCTTCTGATGCCAGAGAGAAGTCTTAAGTCAGCTTCACAACTGTGAACAACAATCTGAACTCATCTTGTAGCCAAAAGAATACACTGCAGCAGAGTTCCTGTGCTGTTTCCCAGAGCCACCGGAAACAGTAGCCAGTTCTGTAAGCTGCTTCTGTGACTTGGAATTCATCTGAAGCTGGGACGTATTTTTCCCTTGATCAAGCCACAGATAACTGTCTACAGAGAATTTAGCTAAATAGGAGCAGTTTTAATACCGACTGATTGTATCTTAGCCTCAAAGCAAAAGAGGCAGAGGAAAGCCTGCAATTTTGTCTGAGTAAAGACTGAAATACTGTATTGTTCTTCATTTATACAGCTCTGAAGAGATGTCTGGGAGTCCCACATCTAGATTGTGACGATATATGGGGCTCTTAGAAGTGGAGATGCAGAACTACAGGTGAAGCAGGGGAAACTCCCTCAGGACATTGCTGGGACTGGATCAGGGATGGTATGTTAGAGCTGCTCATATTTATTGCTATCTCAGAGTTTTGGAAGTGCCAGGAGATTGATGTCCCAGTGTCACCAGCCAGCAAACAGATTGTTTTCTTTCCTAGACCCTGTGAAAAATCTTCATGCTACTCTTCCCTGATTTTCTGTTTCCTAATACTGAAAGGAACTTGTGGACAGGGAAATTTTTCTCAAGAGTTCAATGAAAGAAGAAAGCCTTAAATAATGTTAGATTTGTACACTTTTCCCCAGTTAAGTTCTTTCAGTGGCTAGAGGGCATCATCTTTATTGAGTGAGACACACTTTAAATCTTCTTTTCCTTCCAGAAGGCAAGTGTTCTCAAAGAAAGACTCCTAGTCTCCAGAGATCAGGGATACCAGAGTAGTTTTCACAGATCTTTGTAAATGAGTAGAAATAGTCCCTTGGCACATGAGTAAGTTGAAGTATTTGTAGGAAAACTTGTTTCTCTGAAGCTTTTGATTAAAGGCTTTTTTAGGAATCTAGAATTCTTTTTTAAGAATCTAGAAACAGTTATTTACTGGGGTGCTAGAAGGTGATCAGAAAGGCAGGGAAGGAGAACAGTGTTCACAGAAGCAGAGGTTATTTAGCTGCAGTGGAAGTTGCAGCAGCAGGTTTACAGCACATTAAGTGGGAGCCATGACAATTGCTGAATCATGTCATTAGCTCACATTGGCTACATGACAGCAAATTAGACAGATTAGGAGTCACCTACACAGGCACTAAGTTGCCTTTGTGAGGGTTGGACTGCGCACTGTGTCCAACAGAATTTGCTTGGGCAACAGAAGCTGCATGTTACACATTCCCTTCATGCTGGCCTCCATGCATCCAGCTGGCACAATGCCCAGGAATTGGGTCACCGTGTTCCAGCTCCTGAATGTGTGCTTGAGACAACAAGAGAGAGGGCATGATGGCAGGAAGGCTCATGTACCATTCTTTCAGCTAGCCAAGCTCTCCAAACCAATGTGGTTGCCTGTAAAACCTTACGTAGATAGAAACGTGCCTGGAGAAATCTCATAGGGCAGAGTGAGATTAAAATTCTATTTTATCAAGTACCTAATTTCTTCAAAATTCCTGGTTGCATTTGGGAAGATGACACCCACTGGGGGGAAACTCCTGAGGTATGGTTAGCAGCACACAGTACTTCAGTGTTCCCGTCTGTAAAGACTGCTGTTTAAAACTCAGGTTTTGACCCTGCAGCTGGTGAAATGGAGGTGACAGCTCCTTGCAGAGCTGTGCACTTTTGGAGAGGAGCTACCAGCTGACATATGCCCAGTGTATAATAGGTGTCTCTTCAAGTCATGTGCTGACTAATTCCTAAACTAATTCTAGCTTTCACCTATTTCAAAACAAAGGAAAAGACTGCTTCTAGAATGCATGACCTCACAACAAGGTCATACCAATGCTACAACTATATAAGAACTCAACTGGGATTAAATTCTCTGGTGGGAAGATGGGCCTGAAAGACCTACTGTCCAGCTGGGGCACTTCAGACCCCATCAGACAATGCAGCGGGCTGGTTCTACTCACAGTCTACACATGTGGTCTGTGAAACACAAACTGGTAGAGAGAGAAAGCATGTACCTGCCCGACTGTGGGTTTCTATGCAAGCATGGCTAATGGAAAACAAATGCTATTGTAACAGTGGAACAGGCTGTATTTCATCTCCTCATTGTGTAAACAACCTCACTGTCCTCAGTGTTAGCAGACCACTGAAACTCACAGTTGTTCTTCCAAAGTCAATGGAAATGCCATTCACCTTCAGTACAGACAATACATTAAACAGGTTAATCCTTTATTGTAAAACTCTGGCTTCTTTTCATCCTTTAAGTGCCAGACACCATCTCCCAAAATACATGCAATCATCTGGCTAGCTAAAACTAGAGTTAAGGTGGGCAGTGTACAGGCACAGACTTTCCCCGCTGTCCTATTTATATATGTACTAATTGAAAGGAACTTTTCCAGAACTCTTTAACATGAATCAGAAATTCAAACTATAAAATAACATTTCTGCTTCACTGAGAAGGTGCTACAAAACAGGCAGTGACACTAGCAGCTGAACCAAGCATACGGAACCAGGTTTACATATTTGCCTGTTGGGTATATCCAGACATACAGAGCTTAGTAGCCATAAACCAGATCTCTGATCTCACAGAAAAGGCACTTCAGACCATGCTTCTGTGAGGAGACTTCAAAAAGGAAACTTGCAAATATTATGCAAAAGAAAGGAGTTCTAGTTCTGCCTTAGCAAAACAGTGCTTATTGCAGTATTGATCAAACAGATGTTACCCAAATTACTCATCTGATAATAGCTTGGTACTTCAGTTAGATTAAAACCTACTGTCAGAATTTAACTGCTCTCTCCCATGCCAACGATCTCTTTGGCACTTAGGGAGCCTGCATCCATGACACTTCAATATGGGAATGTTTTGCTCAAGTTCCATTTTCAGTGAGACAGGTTCCGAGGAAATCCTGCACCTTAGGAGCTTATCACTGACTCCAAGAGAAGATACAACAAAGTGATAATTTGAAAGGAGCAGAGTGGAATGCTTTGGACTGCAAGAGCTAAAAGGGTAATGACAGAAAAATACAGGAATTCACAGTCAAAGCAGTTCTGATGGAAACCAATACAAATGGATTAAGCTGCCAAGTGCAAGCCACGAAGAAGCAGATAAAATAAGAGTCAGCAAGACTCAGTCCTTGAACTGGACAGTGCTTGGCAGACTGACATCAGTTAAGCTAGGAAAAGAATGCTCAAGAGAAGTTCATTGTAATGCACCTTAACGTTGCCCTGACGCATCTAAACTGCTGTCTGCTGAAGGAGCTGGAGCAGCCTGCTGCTCCACAATCAGGACAGCTTAGCCTGACAGGCTGGAAGAATGGGCTGAATTTTAAGTGAGCTTCAGCCCAAGCCCCAGGTTTGCACCTTGAAGATAACAGCAGATAAAAACCTGCCCCCCAAGAGTGGGAAGGACATTCTGATGGCTCATCAATTGCACCTGCAAATGTAACCAAATGGTGATGTGGTCCTATGGGTGCCAACACATGGGCCATCTGCAAGGTCAGGTTTCTGCCCACAGCAGCAAAGCTAACAATATGTAACAGCTACTTTCTATATCAGCTTATGAATTCTATCCAGACATACCCTGAGTTATGGATAACCTACACATGCAGTTATTTAGTCAATCTGATGTTTCAATAATGAAATGAAATACAGTTTATTTTTGCTGTTACATTTTGATGCAAAACAAGAAGCTTTGGGCCTGATAGACTACTACATATTTTATACCAAATGTTTTCCTGTTTTATATCAGTATAAACTGTGGTCAGTCAGGTGTTTCAGACACTTTCATCTCTGAACTAAGACCCTAGAATGCTCATGCAGAATCACCAACTCCCTCCCTTTTGCTTTTTTATTAAACTATTTATATATAAAAAAAGTTGTTTCCAGCAACTTCAAGTACTGCAGTGGTGCAGCACTGCACTGTGCAACTTTGCATAACAGAAGGTTATATAAAGGCAAATTAAAAACTAGTATTTTAAAACTACTGTAAAACACACAGAGTGTGCACCATATAGGTCATAATCCAAACCCATTTTAATCCAAGTAAAATACTTGTTAAAACATTTATTACAGAACTGAACACAGTTATTTATGGATGGCTGTATCCTGATTTCTAGCTTTAGAACCACAGCTCAGCAAATGATTCATGCCGAGTGCAATCACCGCCTGCCTGCCTTCCTCTCCTCCCACTGCACCCACAGGAGGAAAGCAAACCTGGCTGCTTCATGGATTAATTTGGCCTAATGTCATTTGATCTCTGCAGATTTTAACTGCAGTATCATCAAAGTCTTTCATTCTTTATTTGGAGGTTAGCTCTAATAGTTTAGGGAATTAATTCTCTCCTTATTAGTTAGATAGTATCACAGATGCCGCTTCTCACTTTCATTCCACATACCTATAACCAGGGGGTGGATTCAGTGCAGGCCATGGCCGTGGCTTTGGTACCTACCCAGTGTTTTCCACAGGTATGCAAGGAATGCAGTGCCTGACACAGCAGTATCAATACAGCTTTTTATGCTACACAAGAGAAAAATACTTGAAGGAGAACAGTCTGTTGATAAAACCAAACAATTTTTTAAAAGTAATAAGTAATATTTTCTAACTAAATGGGAGTATTTGACGTGGCCTTGAAAAAGACAAAGTTGGCATTCAGACCTAGGTATTACCTGTTCAAACATTTAGTTAAACAAGACATAATAAACACGTGCCATATACAAGATTGTCACAGGTATAGGAGATTTTTAGGAAAATCACAATAAAAATATTCTTTAAGCTGAAAATAAAATCTCTTACCTTTATATCACGATCTCAGCTTAGAGTCACTACATTTCTGCTTATTTTATACAAGTGCATATGGCTATGAAGGTCCGGAGAGAATGAGAATAAAGTGGTATTAACCTGCTGAAAACTGCTTAGAAGTCTTAAGCTGCAACATACATATGTTCCAATACCATTTAAAAAACATTCACCTTTCAGTTATTGCTGATTCACAGTCCCAAAATATCAACATACAAATACTTAAGAGGAAAAAAACTCAGTAAATTTAGAGCAGAAGCTCTCTGAACTGGCTGTTTACCAGATACTATATTTTCCTGTCATTTGGTGATGATTTTAAGAGACACAAAAGCAGCCCATTTGAAAGTCATGTTCAGGCCTACCCTTTTTGTGCCTCATATTAATGATGTGGGGAAGAGAGAGAGAGAATATATCATTTTAACTCGATTTTGGAAAAAATATATATTCTACTTTTTTCTCCTGCCTTTTTGCTACATTTCATGTCTGCTGACATGTGCAATGGTACAAAGCACTACTGCTGCCGAGTGCCCATTGCAAGTCCTTGTAGCAATTTTTATAGGAAACATGCAAATACAGTTGTAGTATTAAAATTCTGAAGTACTTCAGTAGCAAAAGCAAACGCAGGATTCTGCTTCAAGCAGGCACTCGGCAAGGTCTGTTCTTGGTTTGGTGTTTGGTTTTCCCCCCTGACACACCAGTCTTTCCCTTCTAAAGAGATACCCAGCAGTATATACACATCTATTGCTATGTACCCAAAGAAAGGACTGTGGCTTGGAGTAAGTATTGCTTTTCATTAAATAGAACGAAGTTCAAGAAGTGAGAAAAAACACTTTAAAAAAAAGGAAAAAAGCTCAGATTCCATGTCTGAAGTTGAGGAACCTCAAAACGAGCCACGTTTGTTCTTGCTTTTAAGACATGTACAAAATGCCATTTCGAGCCACACAACCTGATGGTTCTAGAAGTCAGAGAAGAAATCTTGAGGGCCCAAGTGAATAATAAAAGGTGCGATGCTGAGAGGCTGGCAATAGGGACTGTCAATGAAAAAACCACCTACAGTGGGAGAAGAGCAGAGAAGCAAAAACTCCATGTTAATTTCCAAGAGACTGGCTGAAGCTGAAGCTCCATTTAAATTTCTCTGCTCTTTCAGCTGCAAGTGGAATTTTCATTGTAAAATGGGCACTTTGAATTCTTTGAAGGTATTGAAACATCTACCACTTCCAAGGTTACCACTTTCTAAACAAAGAACTGACAGCTCATTCATATTTCAGTAAAGCAGAGAAATGTAAAATATGCAGCAAGGGGGCAAGTTTACAATGTGGTTAGTAACTCCCAACAAATGACAAAAAATAAAGAATGACTTCTATAAATCATCGGAAATGACTGCCATCATGTTGGAAAAGAGCATAGCGCCCTCCTTGTTTCTGAAATTGGAACAAGTCATTTGGCTGATGAATGTTCATTGTATAGAATTGGTTCAGAGAAGATTTGGTTTGAAATTTAACAAATCTGGGGATTAAAAAAAAAAGGAAAAAAGAAACTACAAATGGTTGCCAATCAGGGGAACTCCGGAAGAGGGGTGGGGAAAAAAGAATGTGTGCACAGGAAAGATTCCTTTAATGAATATTTGATTAACAAAAATGGGCTCTTATCAGCCATGCTTTTTCTGCTCCGTGATGGCTTCCTTTCATCCATAGGCCAGCAAAGTACATGGTGATTTCCGAGCACTGCTCAATTTGACTGCGTCCCCCAGGCCCTGCTCCATGTTGGCACTACCTGGGGCTGGTGGCACAACAGCTGCCACCAGGTGCCCACAGAGCTCCGTTTTTTATTAAAGTACCACCAACACCAAACGAAAGCGCGAGCTCCGGCAGAAGGAAACCCATTTCAGATACAAACCCGTTCCTCAGCACAAGTATTTCAGTTAATTCCCAGAAAAGCAGCTCGTTACACAAGCCGCCCTTAATAAGCTTTTCTACTATTTCTTTCCCTCTAATGGGGGGTGTAGGGGAGAAGGAACTTTACATTGCTTTAAGCACTGCTCTTACACCCTCTTGGTCTATAAAGCTCCCCCTGCCCTGGCAGCAGCGTCTGTTAGAGAACAAGTGTGTGAAGGCATTCCTTAAAGGAGCATGAACTAAAGCAAACCTATGGAAAAGCAACGGGCGAGGCCTGAGAAGTGCAACCAACAATGCTGCAGATGTTGTGGGGTGATACCTTAATAAAGACCACTCGAATCCCTCATTAGAGCCCACAGAGTTTATGCAGAACTCTACAACAGGTGGAGAGAGGCCGGAGCTGGCGCCTGGAGACAGGAACGCACACTCCTTGGTGGGAAGCGGAGTCTTTCGGTTTGAGCACCAACTCTTAGAAAGTACTGGCCTATGGCTGAAGTGTGTCACTTTTCACAGCAGCACTCAACAAGAACTGGGACAATTAAATAGCAAGTTTTCATGGGGACCTTGTTGCTGCTTTAGATTCTTATAAATGTAAGGGGGGAAAGGAGAAGCCTTTGTTTTAATACAAGATTGACAACTAAAATGCTTTCTGTAGAAATGGTGGATGGAAAATCAAGGGTGGGCAGACAATCGTAAAGTGAAGAAGGCCACAAGAACAAGTGCAATTTGTTTTTTCTTATTTTTTCTTATTTTTTAAAAAACAGAAAAGAATGGAAAAAAGCAGCTTTTGAGCTCTAAAGAACCTGATTGTAACATTATTGTTGTCCTTTCTCTGGGCAATACGGACTGAACTGTGTGTCCCTGGAATTACGTACAAGAGTCCTTTTGTGGGAACTTCCTTTGTTTAGTGCTTGTTTCACAGAATGCAACCTAATGCAGAGACAGTCTGAGCTTAATTCCCTTTGTTCTGCTTGTTTTGCAGTGTGTGCAAGTGAAAAGCCTTCTCAGATAATTAAGACTGTGCCTGAAATCACAGTTAAAGTTTGCTGATTTAAAGATTATAAAGGAAACTCAGGTACTGATGCTTAACTATAAAAAATAAGATAAAACAATATTTTAGCCCATATTTTACTAAGTTTATTACACACCATAATATTTACAAAGTTAAATGTTAACTGAGAAGTTGCTATTGTGTAGGTTTGGTTTGGTTTTTTTATTTTATTTTTATTTTTTAAAGAACTCTGCCCTGCATTTAATAACCCTACCACAAGTACAGTCATTAACTGGATCTGTGTGACTGCATGAGGAAACAGGCAGTACTCTCATGTTACAACAAAACAGTTTATTTGTGATCAGTGTTTTATATTCTATACATCCTTCACAAATTTAATTTTACATAATCGGATACTTCATTTAAAACGTAAGATTTAAGCTTCTAGTTCTTCCCTATAACAGAAGGCTGGTATAAGTTATTTGAAAATGAGGTAACATTTCACAGAACATTGTTTTTTCAAGTTTTAGAGAACTAAATTTGCATTTTGTTAAAATCAAAAAGTAGGAAAAAGATGTTTCTTTACAAATGACTTTGCTCAAGTATGTGTTCAAAGAAAACAGGATAAAAAGGCTTTTTTTCTTCTAACATTCTGTACTGTACTGTGTTGTTCAATCAGTGGGAATTAGCTTCTGCCATTTGCTAAAAGAATGAGTAGTGGGGAACAGGATAAGTTGGGAATTTCATAACTGGTAACAGAACCATTCTCTTGGGTAAACCTACAGAGAAAAGAAAGGGAGAGTACTCCAAATAAGTTCAGTGATCCAAGAAAGTCAGATAAGAGCGTACAGTTGTGTTCTCATTAACCCTTTCCAGATCAGTCAATCAGTGTGGTTTTAGGGTGCAGAGTCCCACAAACAGAAACACTTTGACACTGGCACTATTTCAAACAGATGGTTAGCTTAACCTTTGCTTTTGTCCTGGTGTTTGGTAATACTCAAGTAAACAGTACTGTCAAAAGCACAGTGTGCAGTTGGACTAGAAGCTGTGCTTAATAATCATTATGATAACTAAACTCTACTATCTCCTCCTACGTTCTGAGCTAATATCACAGGTCAGTTACAACTGCAGGTAATCTAGACAAGCACTGCTGTGAGTAAAAGCAAACTCACAGGGAAACTGTTCAGCAGTTCTGATAAGCATCCAGGTAGGTCAGCCAGAAATCAAGCACCTACGGTAGATGCTGCATCTGCTTCATTATTCTGCATTTCCTGTCCTGTACTGAAGTGGCAAATCTTGAAAGATTAATATCTGCCTGATTTCATGATTATTAGAGAGTTCTTGTGGCCTCGCAGACTTCTGCATAATTAAATGGTGGTTTGGTTTTTTAAATCTTGCCTATTTAAATTCTAGTATTTAACCTATGTGTCCATTTAGAAATCACAAAGCAGCAACAGCAGGTATTCCAGAGCACCAGATGATCAAAGTGAAGTTTCCCAACATGCAACAGCTTACAAAGGCAAAGAGACATGTTTACCTTACAGCCAAAAAGCATTATCCCAGGACTTTGCATCACAATCATAGGACATTAAAAACAGAAACTCTTTATGTGAAAAATGGGGGCATTCAATTCCACAATGCTTTGAAGTCAGTGATATGTCACATATACACAGCTAAGTGATAAAAATCCAGCTCCCAAAATAGGCATCATGAGAAAAAACACAGAACAGAATGAATGAGAAAGGCACAAAAAGCTACAAGGAGAGTTGGTAACAATTGTGTTCCTCTTGCATCACTCTGTATAGCTGCTTGTAAAAACACACACATGCAGATACTCCTCGTCTTTGCCCTATATCATCTTACTCATTTTAGTAAGCCCTTTCATTTTTCCTTGAGAAAATATGTAGCTGTTCTTTGTGTAATGCAACACGAAAGAGAATGCTGAGGGGGGCAGCACTGCTGTCAGCTGCTGTTCTGTCACAGCACTTGCCCAGCTGATAGGGCTACAAGTCAACTTCACTTTGGAAAGTAGAATCCCCCACTTTGAGTGCAGCCCCTGGGGCTGTTCTCCCTTCCCTTCCCACTACAGCAGTATGCAGTAGGACCCATTGGTCCTAGACAAGCAAAGTGAACATTTTCAGTAAAGCAGCAGCATTCCTCCACTGTTTATAGCTCAGACCGCTAAAATAAAGTCAGGAAATCTATGTTTCAAAGTATTTTTAACTTTTATAATGCTATCAGGGGAGTTGGTGTTGCCCAAACTATACAAATTTAAGAGGAACCAGTACTCCAAATGCTACAAAAGCCAGAAAATTGATAGCAAATTGCAGGCTTAGTTTCCCATATGAAAAATGCAGGCCTGGAAACATCCTGGGCTTCCCCCAGTCCCTCCACAGGAGAAGGCTTGCTCCGTGTGCCAGGACATATCACTGACTCCAAATGGCTTTGCTCCCATTGCCACATAAACCTCATTCAAAGTAACCAAAAGGGCCGGTTAGAAGTGTGCATTGTTAGTCCAGCATAAGAACAGCCAGCGGGGAGGGAGAAGCTGAGTTAAGAAAAACCCCTTCCTCATAGCTCTCTGATACAATCCGGATGAAGCCAGTGCTTTGCCAGCCTAATATCACTGTGGTTCTTAGTAAAAAGCATTGTGCTGAATAACCACATCCTAGCTTCCTTGTGACCGGATGGCTGACAGTACAAACTACACAGAACCCATTCTGCTTGTCCCAAGCAGCAGGGGCATCGGGGGCGTATATACACATAAACTTTATAGAGTTGACAGCATTAAGGGAGCTTTGTCCACAAGCCACTTACACTTGGGGACAAACATTTTGCCAGTGCTACTGTAATGCCATTTAGATAAACACAGGACAGAGATGCTGAAATAGGCCCTTCGGTAGTCTTTGAATGGAGCACAGATTGGCTGTAAAAAGTAAGAGAACTACTTCAATTTCAGTATGAAAGGGAACAGGCAATTAGAACAAGCAGTCCTTCCACGAATCAGGCAAAGCATAGGCAGAAAAGCTACTCCAACCAAAAAAGAACCACAAGGTTATGGCATAAAAGTGTTGTTGTTGTCATGGTTTTAAGAGCTTGAATCTCTTTGACTTTCTCCTTGGACTGCCACATTTGGACTGCCACAACAGATTCAGTATCATTTCTAATGTGCTAATTACTGGGCTATACATACCGTAAGCTGGTGCAGCTGTACTGTACCCATATGGTGCTCCGTAGCCTGCAACACAAACACAGAAGGGGTGGGTTTCATTTCCTCCAATACGTGAAGATGATCAGTGTTTGCCCACCAGCACACAGGTAGGGACCCTTACTGGGACATGAAGCAGGACCACAAAAAAACCCAAGCACTAATACATATAGATATTGCTGAGAACAATCAAATCCTTCCGCATTGTGGCTTGAAGAACAAGCCTCCTCCCCATGACCTTCATAAGCCTCAGCATCAGTTAAATGCTGTATTGCTTTTCCTTAGCACTGTCTTGCAGCTGAAGCCCTCAGGTCTGCACCATCACAGCTGGCATAACCCAAACATCCCCTATTTGCTGATAAAAAAATACCCTAAACTACATAACTGCATACGCAGGCAACAGCCATTTTCCTCAGCTTCCAGTAGAAAATGCTCGATGCCTGAGGCAGGTACCTCAGGAAAGCACCTGTGAATTCCAGTGAATTGTCATTTCTAACAGTACATTTCACAAAGGGCAGCTGAATACTTAAGAGGCAAACAGCAGCAGCCTTTTTTTCCCAAAGAGCTAAGTGAGAGAAAAAGCAGGAGTGGTAACATGAGTCTTGGTTACTGCATCTCAGTAGTTCATGCTTTACAGGGGATTTTCTCATGGGATTGCCTGTGTCCATCACAGAAAGCAAGAGATTTCTGAGAAAAACTGGGGATGAAGAGAAATAATCTGTGAAGGCCAAGGCCAATAAAAGCTTAACAACTCCAGCGACTGGGAAATTAAACTTCTTTCTGGAGTAATTCCACGCTGGCAAGAAGCATGCCCCTGGCAGGTTAAAGTGTCTCGTAAATGACTCCTCAGGCAGAAAGACAGTTCCAAAAACAATGTTAACAGCCATTAAAAATGAATTACTGGGTTTTAATATTTATAATCATATGAACATACAGGAACAATGAAGGCGACACGCTGTCAACTGTGCCAGGAAGCAAGTCTACTGAACAGCAGGGCTGTGCTATCAGTACATGTGAACTGCCAAAGGGTACAATTAAGCTCACGCTGTAATCGAAAAACCTGAGCATGAGGAATGAAGTTTTAGTTTTGG
Source organism: Psilopsiagon aymara (assembly GCA_024733675.1). NCBI lineage: Eukaryota > Metazoa > Chordata > Aves > Psittaciformes > Psittacidae > Psilopsiagon > Psilopsiagon aymara. The sequence goes on along the minus strand of JANRGW010030612.1, from coordinate 47,765 downwards.
GAAGCTATTGGATTTGCTTTGACAAAGGAATCTCCAGCATCTCATTCTTAGAAAATCTGTGGTTCGTATTCCAAGTAAACACAATGTCTAGATTCCCTTAACATGTCACCTACAAGCCTCAGACATGTAGAGTCACAAAGAACAATGCACGCTTTGGAAAGCAAGGGGAACCACAAAGGGAACATTTCATTAACATTTTCTTGTATCTTTTTTCATTGGCTGTCAGTGTCATGCCTTACCTGGTGTTATGTAGCCAGTAGCAGCAGCTGCTCCAACAAATGCTCCTCGTGTTAAAGCACCTCGTCCTCTGCCTCGAACAGCCTGGACTGCTGCAGAAACAGCTGTATTGACAACCCCTTTAGTCTGCCCAGAGTAATGAAAAAGAGCCATTCAGAAAGTGAAGGCGTTACTGGAGATAGAAAGGCCATCTGCATTAAATAGTCACCTTTAGAAACATCTCTTTAAACATGCTCAATGCACAAGTCTTGCTAAAGGCAGAATGCAGACAGAAGAAGCGCTGTCCTGAGAATCAGACTGACGGGAACCAAGTGAGCAGGTCCCTGCCTGCAGTGCCCAGCCCTGCACACTGAGCCCAGCACATTCGCTTCACTGAGAATGAGTGTTATTTACATCCAGCCTGGTCATGAACAAACACTGGTGGCTTCTGACCCTTTCTCTGTTCTCTCTCTGCTGTCTTCCCACTGCTTTACAAGGCCTTTACCTGGCTAGAAATGACCCTCCCCGAAATCTATGCATCTCACATGATGCAGGAGATGCTCTGGCCTGAAACACAAAAACTTCCATATCCTCACTAAACTGCTGATCTTACTGTATCTCCTCCAGTTAATAAGCAACTCTCTTTCTTTTCTTTGGGACTCCTTTTAAACTCTGTTCTCCACAATATGGTTCTAACTATCAGATCATATCATTACAATAATTATAGAAGAATAAAAGTAGAAATCTTACACATGTGCATAAAAAACGAGACAAATCACTTGCTTCCCGTAGGAAGTTCCTGTATTATCAAACAACCCAGAGCTGTGATAACAGAGTGGTCCCAAAAGCAAATTACAGTTCTTACCTGAGGAATAATCTTCTTTTTCTTGTTGTTTGCTGCATTAGGCCCAGAAAACAGTTTTTCAAGTGCTGCTAATGCAGCACTTGCTTTTGCTACTTTCTTATTGGGGCCTGCGCCTCTGAACTTCTGCCCATCTACTTCTACCTGAAAATCAAGACACGGGTTTACGCCTAGTGTTTGTCCTTGGGAACATCATGATACACCCACTTGTGCCACCCATAAAGAACTTCTCTCGTAAAACCAAAACAAAAATATCCTCAGTGTTTTATATGACAGTTTCCATTGCTTCTAGATGATGAGGCTGATAAAGAACACTTAAGTGACCCTATGAACCATTATATCGCACATATTGGGAACTTGGAAATGATAGCTGCAATTTTACTTCCCTCCTCCTCCTCATGTCAAGACATGATGTAGTTTGGGGCTGTCAGAATCCACCAACCCTTCACTCACCTCCATCACAAAGCGCTTGTCATGGCTTCCGCCTGTCTCGGAGATGAGCTCGTACTTCAGACCTCTTCTTTTTTCATTGAGCTCCATCACCGGGTTTTTGCCACTTGCTGTGAGTATAGGACCCTGAGTTCTTACCTAGAGAGACAGTTACACTGCTGCTTTAGAGCCTTTATCTCTTCGAAAGGCAAACAAACATCTACAGCCTGGTGGCTGACAGTGCCACATAGCCACTTGGAGAAAGGCAGCATTATCACTGACAAGCCTAAGTGATAGTGTGTTCTTCCCAACTTGCAGCCCTAGGCCACTTCCCAGGTACAGAGCTGTATCAAAGGCAACACTGCCGTGCCTTCAGTGTAACATCTGTGCTGCAACAGCAGATGGAGAGTCTCTTCTCTAAACAATGGCAGGGGGACAAACAATACTGCAAAAGAAGTTACACCTCTCTATTTCTGCTGTTGAGCTGCTGTCCTCATGGCCTGGTCTGGTGTCCACACAAAGTTACACCACCTGCTCTTGGAATTCCAACCCTGAGAGCATCCAAAGCAGAAGCTGAGGCCACAGTTCCTTCGACTTGAAGGCTTTATCACTGAAAGGAGAGATCAAGACTTCCAGCCTTGCACACAGCTTTGCTACTGGAGCTAATTCTGTCCTGGCACTACTGAGCTCAGATTGGAGAAGTCTCATCTCTCGGGTCACATGTTTCAGCAGAATATCTGTAGCTGTTTGGGAAGCGAGGAAGGTGAAGCTGTGATCTCAGCACACTGGCATATCAGCCTGGATTAGAATGCACTCAGCTACAGATACAAATGACTGCTCACTAAGGAAGAAAAAGATCAAGGGATCAAAGCACTGTTTGCCAAAGCAACTTCCTATTTTGGATAAGGATCAAGAGTCCTAGTGCCACTACCTGCCCTTTGAAAGTGAAATGTCTCAAACATGGAAACCCATGTGGGAAATACCTTAGTCATCTTGAAATATTACCCATTCTTGTGATAAAATCAAATGATTTTTGAATTAAAATTAACAGGGAAGTTTGTGGAGTACAGAATACCACCATTCTTTCCCTGGATATGTCTCAGTGGACCAGATACATCTGTGAATTGACTACACACAGTCTGGAAATGAGGTGGCTTCCAACTGAAGAAATCCATGTTTTAACATCTTGACAAGTATTCAAAGAACAGAACAATTACTTACATTTACAGCACAACCTTCCCCCTGCTTAGGTCTCTGATTTCTTAACACCTCCTAATGAATTTTTCTACTTTCATAGCTCTTGGTGTGTATCAGTTTCAAAGACCATGTAAATACACCTTTTTGACAACCCCAGTACTGCAAAATGGAAATTGTGGCATTCGGATCACTACAGCCCAAAGGCAACAGACAGGACGGAGCCATCCCAAGTCACCAGACCATACATAAACTAACTACAAGAGACAACACCTGCCTTCAAGAACTTCTGGTTTTAGGAGGTCAGCTTTGCTACATCCCCCTTAAACCTGAGGAAAGGAGGCACAGAGATTGGTTATTACAGTGACACAAAGCCACTGGCAGATTTGAGCCTGGAAACTTATTAATTCCTCACCCACAACCCTAAACAAAACGCCATCCTCTTACAGGAGCAGAGGTTTCTTCCTAATTCAGTCCTCACCTCTAGGGTAGCGGAGGTGTCGGCTGTGGAATTTCCAGTATTATTGCTTGAGACTGAAGATGTTGTTTCACTTTTACCCTCAGTATCTGATTTCTCATCGGAACTCATACACTCCACGTCTGCATCAAAACCAGTTGGATAGCCCATGGCTTGTAAAACCTACAACAGAGCCACATGACATGAACTGTAAAATAGTACAGAAATAAATACAGAGCTGATCACAACACAAAAGAATGAATTAGGGCAGACTGCTTAGAAATACATTTTCTCCTGTGTTGAAATGGAGAAAAACCACCATACCAGTGGGGAAAACTGTTCCTGAAACAGCTGTGGTATATTTGGCTGCATTTTCAGGGCTTGCTAAATTTTAAAAAGGTCAGATCTAGAAACTGAAACAATGACATTATTCCCTCTTCTAGGTCTGGGAAAGCGGGGCCCGGATCTGCTAGGAAAAAACAAGAAAGAAAGGGGAAAAAAAGCTCGTCTCTACCACACCACCCATTTCCTCTTGGCTTGAATCATGGCCGTTTTGAAGTGTAGCCCAGGATTTGTGTATGCGTAAACGTAGAGAAAACAGAGCTGGGCAGGCACCAGCACAGATCAGGCTGACGCAGAGGGGTTCAAGGGCAGAGGGGTCACAGCTTTTCAGGGCAAGTTTTGTATTACTTGGGTTTTTTTAATAACTGCAGGGAGGGAGGCAAAATAAAAGACTGAAGCAGAAGGTCTGGGAGGACACACATGCAGAGAGCTACTTTTCCTGGAGGAACAACAGATTCCCTCAGATATTTCTGGACACTTTGAACTTGAAAAGCACATGGGACAATGGGATTTTCAAAACTGAAATCAAAGGAAAGCAGAAAGTTGCCAGATGAAGCTTCTAAAAAGGAAATTCTTGTTCGAAACAAAACGCAGCACAGAATGACAGATGGGCTTGTTCCTGCCGTAAGTGCAGTTGTATTAAAAGAGGTTTTCTTTCCTAGACTCATTCAGGTTGGAAAAGACCTTTAAGATCATTGAGTCCAACCACCAACCCAGCACTGCCAAGACCTGTAGATGGGTATCATGTTTGCCAACTTCCAGTCCACTGGAAGCTCCCTGGTGAGCAAGGACTGCTGATAAATAATGGAACGTGGATCACTGAACACTGACAGCTCCCTCAGTACCCTGCACTGTCTGTAGGAAACTTCCTTCCCAGAAACCCAGCAGAGTGTCTGCTTTTGCAGTCTGAACTGCTCTCATGCAACACAACGATGTTTATGTCGGGTGCTCCAGTTTGTCACTGCTCTGCAGAGCTAAGCTCTGTCACACAGAGCACCCACAACAAATAACAGCAGGTTGACTGGTACCTGAATGATACTAATAATGTCTTACTAGAGAACTGACTGGAGACCAATCATTTACATTGGTGTACACTGTTTACCCCAGTGTGTAAAGGTACTCTTCAAACACTGAGGAATGAAACAACTCCATATTTCCAGGAGCTCACAACCCAGGAACAAACACACAGAAGAAGGGGGAGAAAGAGGGAGCCACCAACATGCCATTTTCAAACCAGCAGGAGGAAGGAGTAGAACGGAACAAAACTGAACCCCTCCAGACCAGAACTTACATGGGCTGACCTGCAGAGCCCTGGGAAGGTCTCCCTCCCCACTGCTAGAATAAACCAGTGATGCTCTTTGAGCCATGCCCAGCTGTGTTTATGGTACACAGGTAGTAGCTCAGCTTCATCTAATCCTCTTTTTAATTTTGAGGTCACATATTACTAGTTCTGACCGTATTTCATACTCTACGTTCCAAGACCTGGGTTAGCAGATTACTTCAGGCTGCCTTACCTTCACTGCCACATGGAGCTTGGCTGTTTTCTTAGAAGGTCCTGATGCTTCGTATGTTGTACCATCAACATCTACAGACATTGTGAAGACTGGGGCATGGACTGGACCAGACTGTGACAGCAGCTTATACTGAAGCCCTGGCCTGATTTGGTTCAGCCTCATCAGAGCATTCATGAGATCTATTGCTTTACTATCTAGTACTAGTACAAGATAGTAGAAAGGGGATGGGAAGGAGGGGGGAAGGAAAATGAACAAAACAAGATGAACAACAAATGAAAACAGTTTGCATTTCAGTGCCTTCCTTCTGTAGAAAGGAGCAATATAACCCCTCAGCCTCTCAGAGGTCATAAGGCTGTTAAGTCTTTACTAAGCCATTCTACTTTGGGGTAACAACTATAATTACCCAAGTTTTAATACTGTTGACACAGTTCTTTTGCAGCTAACCACAGCCTTCCCAGCTGCTGTAAAGGAGTAACAAGTTTTATAGGTACTGAGATCCAGAACTGGCACCGAAGTAGCACAATGAAAATAGCTCCCAGAACTGGCTAGATCCCAGCAGTGCTGAGGGACTTCAGTCTGTGCACATGCAGCGTCAGTGTTCTGGAGATTAAGCATTTTATTGTTCCTGTGGCAGGTGTTGAGAGACCAACAACTAACTCAAGAAGGGGAAGACTGCAAAAAGGCAAATCTCCAAACAGCAAAGTCACTGCAGTATTTGGGGGGGAAAAAACCAAACCAAAACAAAAAAACCCACCCACAATACAGGGACATTACCAGTAAAACACCTCAGCTGCTTGGGCAAATTCAGTTTCACTGTAACTTCATGGGTAATCCCATTTAAAAATGCAAATCATTCAGTTAGTAAAACATGTCAGGGGAAATCAGATGCACAATAAGAGATGTGTTTGACATTCCAAATGCAGGGTGATAGAGACAACATTTGTTGTTCCAAAGACTTTTTCACATGCTCTTCCACACCAACACAGAGAAGCTCTTAAAGCCAGCTCCCACCATACAATAGATCTTTGGAAACAGAATAGAGAAGCACTGCACTTACTTTTCCTCAGATTACGCTTCATCTTTTTATTTGGATCTTTATCATCCCCAACACTATCTTCAAATGGCCTCTTAAGAGCAGAGGAGCCTGTACCTACGGTATAAATTTCCTTGTAATATGGATTTGCTATTGAAAAACAAAATTCCACAGCAGGAATCTGATTAGTCCCATGTTGTTCCTTGCATGTTTATAACGAAAAGAACTCAGCCATCAGTCAAAGCTTTCTTACTGCTACACATAAGCTCATTGTACCGTGCCATGCAGGATGTCTCTTTCCAGCATCGTGTGATACAAGTGGTATAAATCTGCAGTGTTGTTTTTTTTTACAGTTAGTCTAAGGCAAGAATTCTAATAATGTTTTTACAAAAAATACACAAGAAAACTTATCTGCATCACATGCAGATTGTTTTCTAGAAAGAATTCTTGAGTAATTCTTACTGTGGACACTCACTAAAAAAATCCCAAACCCCGAAATCAGAAAACCCTCACCCAAATCCCAACCTCAAATCACATTTAACAGAAAGAAAAGCCTTCCCCTTACATTCACCACTCATAACCCAGGAATTTCACTCTTTCTAAACCAACCCCTAGTTTACTGCCCAGTTAGTGATTTTTGAAGCAAACAGCACCTACCTTCTTTGTCAGTTACTGACCAGGAATATTTCTGAAAGGACTTATTTGATGGGAGGGGGTCCATTTCCAAAACCTTATAGATCTGACCAAAGGCTGATAATCTGAGGGCATGCTATAACGTGACAGTAGAAAAGTAAGTTACTTTATAGCACTCCTTTACCTTGATTGTTTTAAGCTTCTAAATAGCTTTGTCTATGCAAAACCACTTCTGCTATGGGAAGAGTTTCTCCACCTATCTTCTGTGATAGCTACAGAATATACTAATGTCTGAACATTTAAAACTCATTAATTTCTGCAATAGAAAGTGCAGGGCACATGGACAAGGAGCCTACACAAGGGCTCTGTGCTGTAAGCACCTGAGGTGGGATGGAAGCAGCACACAGACACTTGACTGCGCTTTGTAATGATTAGATTTAACACATACTTAACTCTTGCACTCATGAACTATCATGTAATCGTTCCCAGATAGTGCACTGGAAGAACTATCAGGACTGCCAATAAAATCAGCTGTCCTAGCAGGGAATAAATTGTCTTAATGAAGTGAAACCCTCCTGCCCCTCAGATGTACGAGGTTTCTACCTGGGCACTATGTGTAATGGCTTCTTTTTGCTGAACTGTCATATATGACAGAGCATCTGTTGGCTCCCGTTCACAGGGGTCATGCAGACCAGGGCCTCCTAGGAGGAAGAGAGGCAAAGCAAATTACTGACAGTAAATGAGAAGCAATAGGAAAATGGGGACTGAGGGATACTGCAACACTCTGCCTTCAGCAGAGTGGGAAGCAAGGGATTCTCTCATGCTACAATGCAAGCTAGCCTCAGGATTTTACTCCCTTGCAGCAATGGCCATGGAATTTACCAGGGTTACCACTGATGGTGTGTAATAGTATGAATCAAAAAAAAAAAAACAAATATTTTTGATAGCTATGTATATTTCAACGAATCTATAGGAAACAGATGGTCATTAAATCTGACCATTTGTTTGCAACCCCTTAATAAGATAGGGGTTAATTCAGAAACAGATTTAACATTCCCCATTAACTTCTACTGCATGGAAGCACTCATTCAGTTACAGCCAGGCAACTTCCTTTTTTTCTTTCCTGTCTCCTTTCAGTTTTACACCAGGCACCATTCCTTTAGCCCCACTGCAGGTTAGAAGGTCAGGGCAGGCATTTTTCACAGCAACCCCAGATGTTAAGGCTGTCTGGTCAACCCTCTGTGTTCCTGAAGTTCCTTTTTAGCCCCTTACCAGGAAGCAGAATTCCAGATGCCAAGCACTCCATCACTCGTCGCAATGCTTCCCCAGCGCCCAGAGGTCTATTACAAGTACCTATAGATTTTTCACATATAAGCTCGAGTGGCTAGAAAACATTAAATTATGATTAGTATGGACACAAGGGTAACTGTAACTGCAGTTAAATACGGAAGGGCACAGGGGAAGCACATTCTCATCAGTTTACTTAATTTGTAGTCCACTACAGGTCTAAGGGGCACAGCCATCCCCAGAGGGCAGCTCATGGCACATCTGTTTGTTCCCTGCTCGAGTCACCTTTTGTGGAAGCCAGCTGCTCTCCATTGACTGCCAGGAAGTCTAAAAGTAGGAGCCTTTAAAGCCACATCACCTCAATGCTCTCACAGGGTCATCAGTTCTCCTGCCTCCAGGACCTGCCAACTGCTCCTCTACAGGTATGCAGGGCACTCAGCCCTCCCCAAACACACTAAGGTGGAATAGTAACCTCCAGGAGGCACAGCCCTGTCACAGTGTATTTTGAAAAGCTAAATTTTGGAGGGAACAAGTGAGATGCTACTGCAAATCCTTGAGGATGCACAAGGCTCCCAACATTACATCTCTCTCTAGACTGAACAAATACATTCTTTCCTACCTACAAGCACTTTTCTACACAGGTTATGGTTAGTGGGGAGCAAACAGGAGGGGAGTTAAGGAGGAGTTTCATACAATGCACTGTTTTCTCCAGTCCAGACACTGCTACACATATCAGGAGATCTGAGAGCTGACCTCACAGCATTCAACTCTTTCTGTACTTACCCATCCTTTCAGTGGTGCCCATGTGGGGACTCTGTTGCACAAATCTCGCAGAATACGAAGGACAATTACACATGATTTTAGTCCATTTGCCCTGGCCTAAAACAAACAAAGTGATTCCAATACACCTGCAAAAACCTGGCCTTCAATTTTGCTTTGCTTTTTAAATGCACAGAGTCCTGGGATAGATTCTTTAATTATTATTACTTAATACTTAATTAGCTTCATGCAAAATAAAAAGTTATATAAAATACTTCAATTTAGAGAGACATATAAAAAAGGAAGCAAAATGTCAAGATTGCTTTCGTAGCCTCATGACACCTCTCAACCAGGTGGCTGTCTACCTGTCACCTTTGCCCTTGCACAGTACAGCACTGAATTCTAGACCTTTCCTCTACGAGGGACTAGTGAGAAGTTAAAGAGGCATTCAAATCAAAACTGTCTCAAATTAAACCTCGTAAGGCTACAATAACAACAAGGTAAGAACAAATAGCCAACCTGAAACCATTTGGCGTGCCGCAGAGACGCCAAGGCCTCCAGGCATTTCTGCCTGTCCAATAAGTCCGGAGGATCTTTCATCGCAACATTGTCTACTGGTAAAAATGGGATAAAAAGAGACAGATACAATTTGACCAAGGGGTTTCTGTCACAATACAAAAAGAGCGGCAGCATCTCAATGAGATAATAAGACTCCCAGAATTTAAGTGCACTGTGTTATTTAATTTAAACAAGCCATTAAAGGTAGTAAATGTGCACGTGTGCAACAGAAGCAAAGGCATTCACTCCATGTAAAATAATAGTAATAATAAAGATGGCCACTGCTATAGACAATCTGGGATCTTATTAAAAATGTAGAACACATTTCAGGGCAGAAAATAGCTATATAGCACTTTTGTGTGTGTGTGTGTTGGGTTATATTGAAATTTGTTTTCCTCTTCTTGCCCTTCTTTGTGACTTTTATTCCACAAAGGTGGCACAGAATTTCAGAGAGATGAACTTCTTTTGACAAGAGAGAGATATTCTTGGGGGAGGGTGTATTTAAAAATTTGTAATAGGTAGAAAGTGAAGTTACATCCATGAAGTCATTGAGAATTCCAAAGAAAAATATAGATTATATTTGAAATAATATTGCATGAATGATACCAGCCAGTACAATTCAGTGAAAGAAATACACAAGAAATGCTGGTAAGATACCGTACAGTTTGATCAGTCTTTCATATAACCAGAACATATGAAAGAAGTGAGTTTGGTAACTCCCAGACTCTTAATGCATTAGAGAGGAGGTCCCCTCATGTAAAAAACTTCCCTTCCCAACAGCAGCTGTAATCAGTGAGGAAATGCAAAGGAGGGTCTGAGAGACAACACACCCAGATCTTCTGTGCAGGCTTACACTGTTTTTTTCTTTCATTTTTTTCCCCCTCCATCGTTTTATCCAGCATGCAACAAGCTGCTTTTAGCAGTCACATCCTATTCTGCAACAAGGGACATTATGCATCCTTTCTTCTCTAATTTCTTCTCCATCCTAAGGAGTTACTAGTGTCCAGAAACCCTGTACAAATGGCAGATTTTGCCTATCTGTGAAATCAGGTTGAAAAGATTTTAGTTTTTAGCTGCCATGAGAACACCACACTGGAAGAACTGAATGAATTCATGGCTCAACTAAAACCTTGAATATGTTATTTTCCTATGAATGCAGAATTACTCTTTATTTCAAAATAAGTACTTTGGAAATACAGTACTTTCATTATTCTTAATGGACAGTTCTCCAGGTCCTGAGACCCTTGCACAGGTCTGAATGAAATACAACACCTGTTCCAAACTGAGGGCCATGCTAGATCAGTAGACTCCAGTAAGACATTTAAAATATTAGGACACATTAGGAGAAACGGACAGTTTGTACAGTCTATTAATAACATCCCAAAGTACATTTTGTAGGTTACTTTGGATAGATTTGGTTGCATGTGCAATTGCATCTTTCGTGTTGGAAGTTGCTTCCACCTCCTGTGCCGCTCAGGGGGCAGCTTAATCTGGTAAAAGCACATTCTGTTATGATGGATAAAAGAGCCCAAAGACAAAGAAAAGAACCAGTGTAAGGCTGAACAGAACCAGGTCTCTTGTCAGACAGTTCATGGCTGCAGAAGACTCAAGTGCTATAAGCTTATTTTCTAACCCCAGTGAACTTCACAGCAGATATTTGCATTGTTTCCTGTTGCCCCTATCAACCATGTTACAATACCGGGATTAATCACTCCTCTTGCCTGTTTTGCAAACAAAAGCTGCAAAGTCCCAAAGCACTGGATTTCTATGAGCACAAAACAGCACTTTGGAACACAAGGTTTGCTTCTAAATTTCCTTTATAGTTCTGTCATTTTCAGGAGCAATGGTTTGCAGCACACAATTACAGAATGTATGTCTGAGTATTTCTGTAAGAAAACTTTATGGTGGACAATATAAACATCTGCTTAAAGCTCATGTATTGTATAAAACAGGTACTGTCAATGAATGATCAGAATCTTATTTAAAACGTTAGAAACAGCAAAGGTGACTGACTGCAAAATCATTCATTTTTTGCAATGAACTGGATCTTTAACTGCCCAGGGATTTCTACTCAGTAGAAGGCTTTGCCAAAGTGTATTGCAGCCATTAACAAAGTATATTAATTTTTCCTTTAAACTACAAAACATAAACAGAGTATTTGCCATTCAGGAGAATGAAAAACCTCACAAGATTTGTTTCAACAAGTTTGGACCATACTCTCGCCTACAGGATTAAGGTTATTTCCAAATGTTTAAATTACAAATCCCTTGGAGAACTTTTGTCGATTACTGATCCAGTGCTGATGGCCTAAGCATCTGGCACAGATGTTGCAGTCAGCCAACTTTGGGGAGCAAGATTCCATTAAACAGAAAGATGAGGACAGGCAGTGGAAGAGGGCGAGCAGCTTGCAGCAGGCTCCCTTTGACCCCCCTCGGGAGAATGGCATGTTTCTTCATGCTCTGCCAGTCAGGAAAGTGAGACCCAATCAAACTTTTCAAATGTGTTTGCAAAACTTTACTTTTTCCCTTGTGGTTTTAACAGGGGCATCAATACAAGAAGTTTAATAAACAGTTAATAACAAAGCCCTGACATTAGCTTGCTCTGTGCAACCCAGAACCAGTGGTTCTCTCCCCACTCACTGTACGTGTTCTCTTCACACAGCAGTTGCCAACTTCATTCATGCACTGCTGGCCACACAAGGAGTGTAGTCTTCTCCCTGGCAGCAAAGTAACTCTGGGGCTCATTGCCCTTTCAAAGGCACTGGGCACCTTGGGAGTGTCACTGGCCACATCTGCCCAGCAAAGGCTGCAGCAGGGACTGGTTGTTGTCTGATAGTTGATTTCTGCCCCACTTTGATAAATGAACTTATTGTTACATGAGCTTGTTGCTGCTGTACACTTGGTAACAACAACTGATTTTGCAAGCTACCAGGCTGTGGTCTGGAAAACCTGGTTTATATTTGATACTATGACTAAAATTTAGTTTCTTAAGAAGTTTAGAATTTAAACTGGTGCAAAATGCAGGAATTTTAGGTGTTTGACTTCTTAAGTCGACATGAGAAAGCAGAGCTTTATGGGTAGCCATTTGTGAGAACACTGAGATGCACACACACACACACTGGTCCACTATTTATTTTTGCTAACAAACAGCAAAAACAAATAGGACAAACACCACATCTTAAACATGAACACTCTTCCAAAGAGGTGGGGACTGAAGAGAAATCCAGGAATGTTTTTCAATACATTCTGACATCAGGGCATGAAGGCACACACAGCATTCCTACAGAACACATGGGAGCACCGGTACCGTGGTCCGTTGCGCCTAACCTTGCCGCGCTGGTTAGAGGACAGATTAGTGCCGGGCACACCGAACCCGAAACCTTGGTCAGTTTCCCATGGGAGATGAAAGGCCACTGGCAAGCGTTCTGAGCTCCTCCAGTCAGAAGAATGTATGGAATACACTCAAAACCCATATAGAAAGTGTAGTTACATTCGGCTGGCGTTAGTCAGGGGCAGGACACTTTTGGAGATCTGCGTATTTTTGATATACAGTTTCTCTGAGTATTTGCTCTTGATATTAGATAGCAAATTTTTGTGGTTTGCATCTAAGTGAAAGTGACCTACATATGGTTGGAAATACTGTGAAAAAGGTATCCCCCCCTTTCAGTTTACTGAAATCTACATCACATTGCACATACCTCTGAAAGGGAACATGATAAATGTTTCTCTTCACTTGTGATGAATCAGTGTCAAAGAACCTGGGCTTTAAAACCAGATCCACTGGCTATCCTCAGCAGCAGTGCAGAATGGCAGTGACACTGCTCTGAGAGCAGTGAAACCATTTTAAGATTTTGAAAAATATTTTCAGATTTTGAAAAGAGAACACCAACATTTTAAACATCAGGAAGCATAAAAATCCCATTCAGGAATTCAGGAGGCCCTACAGTTACTGCCACAGCAGAATTGCTTCTTGCAAGAAGATTCTTGGACAGAAGCCTTTGTGCTTCCTGTTGGGAGAAAATTACAAAGCTTTTGCCATTAAAGTGTGTTCTGCACTTTGTGCTCTTTCCCAGTAACATGAATCAGCTGCAACTATTGCAGGGCTTAGCTCAGCATCTTATGAGAAGCTGAAGAACAACTCAAGTGATGTGTGGTTTATTTTTACTGGTCTCACAAATGAGCATGGTTACTAATTTGAGAGTGAGCAGACACTGCAGTTAGGGAATTGTTGCCATTCATCTGTTTCGTGAGGTTTTTGTGCATCCAGCTGAGTGTTTGTTTCAACTGAGGAGGATCCCTCCTGCCACCACCTCCAACAGAATCCAAGAGAAACTGACCAACGTTCCTCACTGTGCCGGTATTTCAGTGGGAGAAGGAGGAAGCAAAGGACTTGTGGCAAGTCTAGAAATGGGAGAGGAGCGACAGGGAGTTCCCTCGCCCAGGCGGGCCCAGCTGCCTCAGTTGTCATGACAGAGAGTGGCCAGTTGGTCAAAGGTCTGACATCATCCAGTGGCAAAGTTTCTAGGGATAGGTTTGGGAAGCGGAAGCAGAAATTACTGACAAGGATTTTAAAACACATCAAAATCTGGCTACGTTTGCTCTCCTCTGTTTCTCTCTGTTGGTTCCAACCTCATCGGTACTACCAGTCAGCATTCCTTTAACAAGGGGCATGGAACTACAGTGGAAAGGTCGGGAGAAGGAACAGAAAGAAACTACAATACAGTTTTCTATTTCTATTTTGCTCTAAGGACATGAGGTACAACATTCAATGCACTGTAACTTCAGTTGTGTCCCAGTGAGGAAATTCTTAAAGCTCAAAACACACACATTGTATCATCAACTAATAAAACTTGAGGGCCAGGATGACACACTGGTGAGGTTTGCAGGAGAGGAGGTTTTACAGAAAAAAAGGAACATTTGTCAGTTTTTCAAGATACTACGAACCAATCCCACTTGACTGACTTCAGTATGAAAATGAGACTGTGCAGCTCTGGGTGCTCAAGAGTCAACAAGGCTGAGCAAAAGAACTCGGATCTAATTGTATGTCCCGGTTAACACTGAGCAATATTGCTTGAAAATGAAAACGATGCATGTTTACATGGAAATAAAGTGACCATGGCTTTTTAAGGCACAAATAGTGTAACTTGTGGTGGCAGTAGCTAATCTAGTTAGTATATGATGCACAAATAAAGAGCCTCTTCCCAGTTCACCCTGTGCTGCACAGTCAGGGCATTTAGATAGAACAGTCTTAAAACCAAGTGAAAATGCTCTCTGTACCTCCTTCCTTTTTCTCTGCTTCATCTCGAATAAGAGGGGATGTAAGTATCACCTTCAAAGTCAGCTTGGGCTCCTTTGTGTTACGAATAACAATAGCTGCCTCGTTTACATGCTCCTCCACCAGATACTTCTCTTCTGTCAGTTTCTGAAAGTCACCAAGAAAGATTTCAGGAGTTTCCCAAACAACTGAAGAACTGCAAAACCTCTACATTCATGTGCCTCTTTAATGAGACGCCTGCAAGACATTGCAGTAACAAGTAAGGCCTTGCCTCCCTCGTTAAAAACAAACAGGAAATGCCCAATAACATGCTTAAGAAAAAAAGGTCTGCAGCAAGGTTAATGAGAATAGAGCAGTTCCACTATATTAGCACTTTTTTATTTGCTAGCATGCAAAAATAGCACCAGGAACTTTGTTCTTAGTAAGAACATGCTTCAGTAAGTCCACTCTTCTCAGGTACTGCTCCTCTAAAAGCCTAAGTTCTCACAGGCAGTATGACCCATGAAACCGAAACTGTCAGTGCAAATGGATGAGGGATTCCTGTGCAGGAACTACACTGTGCAGGTCTATATACCTGCCATGAACTGGACCAAACAGTCCTTGCCCAGCTCTTACAAACCCCAAGATATTCTTCAGATGCCCAGGCAATGGAGGTCTCACCACCTCTCCAGATGGCCTGTTCTGGTTCTCAGCTACACATCTAATGTAGATGACCTGTTTTGCAGCAGAAATGCCCCTTGCTGCAGTTCCGATTACTTCTCATCCTCCCTTTGGTAGTCCTGTGAGATACTGAATCACTGTCCCTTCATAAACATTAATGTCTTAAAAGAATTACACCTGCATTTAGTCTACACTTTGTCAAACCCAGATAAATTCAGTTACATGATTTTCTAGGTGCCCATTCTCACTCCTCTGATCTTCTCCAGTCCATCCTTCTGTCTCTCTCGCTCCCTTTCCACACAGCACATGAAACTGGATCCAGGACAATACTGCACCCACTTCATTCATTAATACCTGTCCCAAGAGATCCTTGACAATGCCTGGAAAATGTGACCTTCCTCTCATCAGCACACCAGTAAATTGAGTGCTTTTAAAATAGTTTTCAATAAGCTTTTTATTTCTTGATTAGATCTCTTTTGCAGATAATAGTACAACTGCCTTAAAAATCGTGCTATTAACTTGCATTGTATCAGTGTTATCTCGAGTGATCTGTATCCAGAGGTCTTTCATTAGTCCTTTGGGACTGACCTCAATCTCCAAAAGACCAAAGAGCCCTGCAGATGGGTCAGAGTCCTGTCGCTGTTCCTTCTGCCTGTGACAGAGCTTGGTTCAGCAAGACCATATGGTTAGAATGTATCTGCCGGACATTATAACTTCTTTCCCTTCTTGCAGTCTGCTCTCCTCCAGCTCCTTTACTGTTCTATCTCCTCACTCCTAACCTTCAAAGAAGCAGAGCAGAAGCTGTTAACAGCTTTGTACCTCATGGGCCTGGACATTCCTCCTCCTGCTGGACCCACTGCTTCTGCAGAACCCACCGTGTCTCTTACGCCCATGATGGTTGAAGCTTGATTCATGAGTCAGATGTCTCTTACGTCATCTTTTCTGTACTCCCTTCCCTCGCACTGCTTCTCCCCACAGGATATTACCTACTTGTCCCTTGAATTTATTGCCATCTTCACATCCTTTAATTACGACTGTTCTGCCATTATCACTGTTTTTGAAGCATATGCTAACTTTGTTACCACTTTCAACCCTTCTCATCTCACACCTCACTACAAACAAAAAAATTTACTCTTTACTGCTTGGTACATGCTCATCATTTTCAAGCAAAATTTACTGCTTAGAAAATTCATAGCATTTTTAGCTATGGATAAGGCCACATCTGCAGGCACAACATCATCTCATTATAACAAGCCCTTTACATGAACAAATGAATAGTGAGAAGGGAATGGTAAAACACATACTGTCTATGTGGAAATAAACACAAGGCATAAAAGCAGATCAGGAGAGAAGCAGATCAGGTTTGGACATGGTTTGGAGAGAGGCACTTGCAGTGGAATACTCCAGGGCACAGTTTCTCGGCAGCAGTGTGCGCCAGCCTGGAAGCTGGAGTGATTATTCAGACTCAGCACTGTCAAATAGGTATTATCCCCAGCTGCTTTAAAGAGACTGGTATTAGCTGCAAGTGCTCTTACTGGATGCCAGCATCAGAATTAAATAGCCATAAATAAAAAGAACGATGAGCTCGTGATTAACATGAGCTAAAATGAGCGACCACCTCAAGTGACTTGCTCTCACTTCAGAAGTACAGAGGCGTTGATCTGGGAACAGCCCAAGCGAAGCAAAGCAGCTGCAGTGTAGAACCTCAGCTCCAGGCAGGGGATAAGGACAATACAGACCACTCCACATGCTTGAGGATTTCTGGGGCTGCACTTTAGTGATCACGTTAGTGGTTGAACAGCAAGCAAGAATCAGCTGGGTTAGTTCCCAAAGAGAAAGGTTAGCTGCCATCACAGGAAAACTGACATCACAAACAGGGAGTAGGCAACAACAGCAGTAAGATGTTAAATTCTGTTCATAACTACTTCATGTCACCTCATACACACCCTAGATGCCATCCTAGATTCAAAGTATATTTTAATCTCTATCACTTGTCTTTTTTCCTGGCACAAATTCCAGCCTTTATGCACCTTGCAGTGCTCTCAGCCACTGCTAGAGAACTACCCTGAATCAACTCACCTGAATTTGAGCTGGGAGATTGTCTTTAACTATACATAACAAGGTCTTTGTGGGTTTTTCTTTGCACATGAGCACCAGCTCCAGATCCATATCATCTTTTATCAGCAAGCCCTTTGCAACCAAGCCAATTCTCATAACACCACACAATGTCCGACCACCTTGATCCCTGGAAATGAAACAATTTGGGGTAATTAAAATGGTGTTTTCACACATTCAAAATAATTGCATTATTCTATCAAGTGAGAGGATACAGATGGGGCTGATGACTGTGCTAAAGTATCACTGGTTAGAAAATGCAAACCACAAAGAATAACTGAGGCCTAGCCCAAATTCAGTATCTGCAGATATACCAATAGAGTAATTAATCGAAAGGAGCCCTCTGACAGAAATCCTGCTTTCCAGAGTGTTCTCAGTTGTCTTTTAGTGACATTCCGACTTTACACATGGCCACCTTTTAAATGTCTGTTGATCCACATTCAAACCTGTATATATAAAATTATTCAACTGACTTAGGAAGTTGGAGCCCATACCACAAACTGACATTTGAGGAAAGCTGTTCATTTCCAGAAGTCTTCCAAGCACAGTTCCTTCAACAAATCTTACAGCTGAATAGAGGTCTGACTCCTAGTTTTCACTCTCCAGTTACAGCTAAGGGGAACATTTAAGAGCTAAAGCAAACAGCTTTCAAAGCAACATAAGAACACCTTAGTTTTGAGTACTGAAAGACTGCAACGCACACAGTTTAGTAAGGCTAAGGTTGCTTAAAAACATAAGGAAAATGCAAGAAATGCATCTTGAACAGTTCAACATTGGCTACTGCCACACGATGCATCTCACACCTGTGGCACATCGCCACTATAAACCCCACAGAAAGCATGGAATCAGGAAAGGTGGCAAACCACCTCAGCAAGGTGACATCCCTGTTCCCATCATTCTTACCATCCAGGGGGATGGACTACATATAAACAAAAGAAATCCAAGCCCCAGCAAAACCCCAGCACCCAAACCAGTCACACTGTGACGGAGGGCTGTCACGTACATCCTAAGCTTCACTAAGAAGTATCTTGTAAAGGGACTGGTAAAATAATTTGCCCCAAACAAATGCATAAATAGACATTTATATACACTCTATATGTATAAATAATACATTGATGTTCAAGAACTGTACTCTAAATTTGTAACAGCACAAGCATGAAAACCCCTGCACACACAGGTGTGAAAGCAATGCTGTCCAGTTGTCACAAAAGCATTTCTGCAGGCTTGGATTTAAAAATACACATTATTTTAAAGAATCCATTCTACACCATTCTGTACCCACATCAGAAGACACCTAAATATGGCACCAGGAACACCAGGAAGTCACCACAAAGCACGAAGCACACTGTGCATCGAGAGACGGTGCTTCAGCAGAACGCTGGGCTTAAACACCTGCCTTGAGAAGATGACAGAACTTAATTGTCTTTCCTTGGAGAAGCAGCCTATCAACCCACTACAATTATCCTCTGGTGCCAATACAATCACGCTGTCTTAAACTAATTAATACGTTAATTTATGTAAAAATATTCATAATTTGAAGGGGTTTGCTATTTCTATTTGAATGCATTTCACACCAAAAAAAAGTGATATATCACAGCTTGGTCTTACACAAAAAAAGCCAGTGATCAGGCTTGTGGCTGATAAATATTCATTAGGGAACACAGAAAGCCACAGGCATCAAAACGAGGGACCATTTGTGTATTTACTTTTCCAAGGCTATCATACAGTGGTCTTCACACTGCTGTGTTTAAACTTCATGCAAGGCCAGCAGTTTCTTTCAATAGCTCCCAAGCCCAAAACCTCATCCTAGAGATAATCAAAGACAAGATTAAACATTAAGAAAGAAACCTGTGGAAAAACGCTACTAATAAGTGAGGAATGTTCAGCAGAATCCACCACCTTGCTGGGAATCCAGATGAAGCTGTGAATGCTTTCTGCCAGACAGGTTCCCTCAGCTAATACAGCACATCACTTGTTCCTAAACTGAAGTACATCCAGCTAGTGAGGTACAGCAGGGCTTCACACCTTACTTGAACAGTACCCTAAACATTTACAAGAGACTTGGAAATAACTGAGAACCACATTGCACCATGTGGTACAATGCCAAAATGTAAACAACTTCACATTTGTATTATATAGCAGCACACCAACAGTTAGAAGAGGCCTCACAACCTTTCACTGCCATAAAATGTGTCAGAAAACAGACTATATATGAAAAATTACACTTTGTCATTTTAAAGCAGAACTTACTGGGCAAAGCCCACATAGCAGCGGACTTTCTTAATAGTCCATGCCTCACTGTGAAGGAAACTGAAAGAGCCCATTGACTACATCTCTAGTGCAGATTATGCTACAGATGGAACCACACTAAATCCCAGGCAGCTCAGTGGAGAAGTATTGGACTACAGGAAGAGAAGAGAACTGGAAAGCATTTTTTCAAGTTCTGACAAAGTAGCTTTGGTGCCCTGGTGCTTTGCTTCCTACTTACGTGAGCTGGAGAGCACATGAAACACATCCAGAAAGAAGTGAAGAGCCAGAAGTGCCCAACTTAAGAAGTTTTACACAAATAAATGTTAAACAGAGCCAGTTGTTCCTGCTTCTTCCCCCACTTCTGGAGTTCCTAGAACAAAACTTGGCACCGTCTCAGGGAGTAGACTGGGACACAGAGCAAACATGTTTCACTCAGTTGATAACTACATAATTGCACTGGATTTGGCTGGGACAGTTTCATTTCTTCACAGTGACACATGTGGGGCAATAGTTTGGATTTGTACTGAAAACAGTTGATAATCCATGGATGCTTTGGGAACTGCTGAGCAGTGCTTACACAGCCTCAATGCCTTTTCTGCTTCTCAAGCCACTGTGCCAGTGAGCAGGCTAGGGGTGCACAAGGAGTTGGGAAGGTACATAGACCCCAGCTGACCCATGGGATATGACAAGACATCATGCTCAGTGTATAAAGCTAGGAGAAAAAGAAGGAAGGCAGGACATTCGGGGTGATGGTGTTTATCTCCCAAGGAGCTGCTACATGTGATGGAGCCCTGCTGTCCTGGAGATGGCTGCTGAACCAGGGGAAGTGAAGAATTCCTTATTTTGCTTTGTTGCACACACAACATTTGCTTTATCTATTCTATTTCTTTACCTCAGAGAGCACGTTTTCTCACTCTTTCCCTTCTGATTCTCTCCCCCATCCCACCAAACGGAAAGGCCAAGTGGCCACGTGGCACTGATTTTAACTGTAAACCGTGACAAAAATGGGTCCTTAGTTTGTTGGATAAACAGTAGTTCGTAAGAATCTTTTTTGCGTATTAAACTGAAAGAGCCCCTAGCTACATGGCTGAGAATTTGCACTGGTGTTACAGGGACATGTATTTGCTTACAATTGCAGAAAGGTTTGTCTACTAAATGCTACTTCAGAACACCACAGTAAAATTAGCAGTGAAATAGACAGCAACTGCTGCCCACATTGGCCTTATTACTATCCCCTGCACTCACCCTATGTGCTACCATCTCAAAAATATATCCACTTCCTTCTATGAACATTCATATGCAACAGAATCAAGTAACACTGTGACTCTTATTTAGAGGGAAAGGAACCCATTCAGAGCAGCACAGTAACACATTATGAAGCTCAACTCACTCACTTGGCATTGCTTTCTGCAGATTCCTCCTTTGCTTCCACATCACCCTCACATTTTGTAGACTTGTTCTTTTCATCCATCCAGTCAGAGACATGTTTAAGGGCACATTCTACTGTTGATACCATGTTCTGAACAGCTTCAAGTTCCTCTGGAGATGGATAAATGGTTGAATGTTTCACCATTACATGGCGGTCATCATTAGCAAAAGATCGGATAGATCTCTGTTATGAAGTGGGAAACAGGGGGGGGGAAAAGAACAAAGTTACTGGATTATCAATAGAAGGACATTGCCTGAATGGGAATCCTCCCTGACAGATGTAAGACTGTGTTTTATGACGATTATTGCTTATAGTCATGCAGGAATTATTTCTTATGTTTATATAAATATATTTAAAAAAGAATAAGAAGGAAAGCAAGCAAACAGCAGTGCAAAGATCAGCACTAAGCTGGTAAAATATCTAAGACCTTGGGTGAATTGTATGGCACCTGATAGTGGATGCGTAAATTCAGCTCTTCTAGAACCCTTTTATTGGCTACTAAGAGGAACAGGCACATGTGGAGCACAGTTTATGTCTACCAGGCACATTTGGAGCAGAGTGTATGTTCATGTTCGGATGAGATAAATTGTGCGTTAGAGGGACATTTCCCCACCCCCCCACGTGACCACACAAGTCTGACCCACAGTACAGTAGCTGCTACAGACATCTAGAATTTAAGCAACCTGAATTTCATCTTCTGTTTGGTACCTCCATCGTAAGTGGAGGGTGTGACACTGTGTGTGCCAGTCATAGATCAGGAAGAGGGAGAAATTAGGTGTGGGACTAGACAGAACTCTACACCCACACACATCTAGAGGTGGATACAAAATTGGGTCAAGACCTGTAGAATGCATTGCTGTTTGCAATGGCTGGAAGTGGGATTTCTGCTGCTTGTCCTCTCATGACTCCCCCCAGTCCTTTTCTCATTTTCACTGTTTTTTCTCACTTCTCCCTGCCCTCTCCCTGCCCAACTTCACTTTGAGAGGAGAGCATGGTCTGGCTGGTTAATTAAAGAGTGCAAAAGCAGGGAACAAAAACCCCCGAGTTTCATTCCCAATTTCATTAAGTGTCTGACTCCCCTCATCCTTTGACTAGCTTCTTTATTTAGATTAAACTTTCAAAGCCAGTAGAAATCACTTAGGCCCTGATCTTGCCCAGAGGATCAACATCTCAAGGAGATATAAGCTGTGAGCTACAATATTGTAGGAGAGAACATTCCCTACCCTGAAATCCTTGCAGGAATTAAGGTGTTCCTGAATTTCAGCAATCTTTGTTGGCTTTTGTCAACCTTCAGCAGCCGGATGGCTCAGAGCAAAGAGAAAAGCCACGTTCCTTATCCCAAAAGGTAACTTATTTCAAGTAGGGAAACCTAGAAATTTAGAATTTAGGCAAGTGCTGACTGGGTAAAGCACATGGAAAGGGCAGGCAGGGAGAACATGGACAAGATTCCCATTTTGTAAAAGGCATTGATACTCCCCAAATACAATAACTGCATATTCTCAAAGTGCTCAGTGCCGTCACTTCTCCCCTATTTATGGCAGGGACAACGGCAGCATGCCTCAGAATAAGGCAATCAAATAACCATTCCCTTACGGTTTTGTTCCTGCTGCAAATAAAGTCACAGGCAATACATATTGCAGAGAGCACCTAGGCAAACTGCACAGGGATTTACAGAGGCAGGAATGAAGATGAGGATAGAGAGAAACTGGTAAGAAAAGACTGAAATAATGCCTTACAAAAGAAATTAATAAAAATAATAGCAAGAGATCAGAGTGCCAATTAAAATGGTCTGCAGTGAAACTTGGGAGTTCTGAGTGATACTGATGAGGAAGGTAAACTTAAGGTGGTTGGTTAGCTTGTGCTGGGAAGCTTGTGCTTTGCTGCACACTATCCGGATGAGACTTTTTTGATCTAAACAGTGACCCAGACCAGCTGTGATCACAACACAGACCTCTGGCAATCGCTGCTCCAACTCTTATTCTTTATAGACACACAAACCACTGCTGAAAGCTTCCCAGAACCTGGAATCATGAACCAAAAACCTCTCTTCCTCCTACACATTAAATACCTTGTTCGCGTTTCATTTTCAACCCTGCTTCATGGGTTTGTAACAGTATGCACTCTTAACTACAAAAAGAGCCTTTCAAGGATGTCAAAGGCCTCTGGGTTGAATCCTTGTTAAAGAACTGGTCAGGATTTCCTGGCTTACTGCATTCACTGCATCCCTTCCATTGAAGGGCAGTGTGACATCAGTCCCTTCCTAACTTTAGTGCTCCTACCCAAATGGACAATTTGGGTAGTAAAAGAACCTCATCAGCTGGGGTCTGGTTTTATCCCCAGAACTTTCATAGGCTGGAAAATGCTTCCAGGAGGTCCCTCTTGTGGCTTATCTGCAACATGGATACAGAAAGAAGCTGCAGTTCAGCAGTGAAAACTGACAAGCTGGATTCATTAACTTACCCCCACCATCTCTTATCTCATAAAATACCAATTAGGAAAACCAGTAAAACAGGAATAAATTAGTAATTCCTACATTAGAAGACACTTGTTTTTCTTTTCTAATAAAGGGAGACTGAAAAGATCAATTCTTCATTACAATTTAGACCAAATATAATAGCAAAAATGGGACACTATTTGAAATACAGTATATTGACAGCCCTGCTCTGACAAGTGTTCTTCCACCCTTTGTGCTTGTAACAGGTAAAAGTCTTGTCTTAGATAAACACAGCCCATCAGCAGCCGTCAGCTACACAAATGTTAGGGAACTGCATTTATTCTCATTTCCATTCTCTCAGTAATAACCTTAGAGGATGTAAAGATACATAAATATGCCTAAACTGCTCTCCACAGGTATTTTTCAGGAACTGGGTGGATTTATTGCCTTTTGTGAATACATCTTCAGAATCTTACCATCACAATACTTCATACTTGCACAGTTTTATGAATTCAACATCTCAGGCATTCCCAATGCACAACCAATCCCAGGCAGATAAGAAATGACTCTTCACTTAAATAATATACACCTACTGTATTTAACTACACACATTTCAGCTACACTATTCACAAAGTCTGCATAGAACCAAATTCAGTCACACAAATACGAGGAATCAACACTTGCTTTTGTGAGGAAGAGGTGAGTATCAGGATTTGGTTATGCAATCTGCAAGTTCAAGGTCACTCATGCTGTTCACTGCAGCTTGCTAATGCCAGTTTTATTAGAAAACCTTATGAGCATCCCCTTCATTGATATTTAATAATTCATGTAATGCAGGCTCACAAGACAACTCTCTGGTTTTAAGAGGCTGAGAGTATCAAACCTCATTTGATTTCCTCAAAGCATGCACTACCATCCCCAGTTTAGTGCAAGGTCAGAAAATCCTCTTACTCTGGTTTCATTATGCCCCATGCAAGACTCTCAGCAGAGAATATTCTTAATATTCTGTGAAAGATGACAGTTACCTACCATGGTTTGTTAGTGTTTCAGCTCTCTCTCCCTCCCTTTCTCCTTTTCCCTCCTCCTTGGTGTCTTGGCTAAGCACTGTTTTCCCTGACAGAACCTCTTCATAAGCCTCTCAGTCCCTTGACAGCTCAAGAGTTCATGCAGCCAAGATGCTCTGGGAGTCACTTTCTGCAATTCACCTGTAAAAAGAGAGAAACAACTTGAAACCAGAAGAAATGGCATGTTAATTCCAGTAAGTGTGCATTGCAGCATTTGGAGTCAAACGCTGATTAAAGCAAGCAGCTTCAAGATGGGGAGGCAGCCACTGATCCATTTATTCCTGAACAAGCAGATGTCACTGTGGAAAGCAACTTTTTGTGATGTGCCCACACGTATGTAACGGTTTTCCCATGCCAGTTAGAGCTTATCTCAGTGTGGTTTGTCAGCCACCTGGCAATCCAAGCTTCTGATATGAGGAAGACAGGCTATCCAACATCTCAAATACGCTCCATGTGAAACCAGCTCAAGAAGTCTCTATTTTTATGTTGCATGCACGTACAAATCAAACACACTGTATTTCATTATCTAAAAGAAATGATCTGTTCAAGTCTCCAGTGCAGCCCTTGATCCTGAACGTGTCAGATGCTGATATTAGAAAAACTAAGACTTCGGGTGGCAATAGCTGTAAGTGGTTATTTAGAGAGACAAGTACGTTATAGCAAACTGAAGATATGACTTGTGAGAATGCTCAGCTGAAATCATCCACACCGCCTTTCCTGCCCTTGCACTGCTTTTCACAGCACACAGGAGCAGCCCTCTTGTACTAAACTAGGAAACAAACACCAGCACTGGCAGCATAAGGAACTGCAAATAAATGCTCTGTAAGACAAGAGAAGAGCAGGATAACAGCAGGTAATGTGACAGAGAGGAAAGCATAAGCTCATTGCATAGCAAGACAATCTAGTCCTTGCAGAAGATTCCTGTTTTCTTTTCACTGCACATATTGTTGCATCAGCTTTTTAGCAACGTTTTGAAGCAATTGGAAAACCAGTCAGTAAATTTCTGCAGACTGACACACTCAAATGTTTTCCTTTTCTCCTGTATGTCGATTCTCCTTCCCTAGCAATATGTTGCTTATTGTCTGTCAGAGAATCCTGACATTGTTAGAGATAAAAAGCATGTTTGGTAACAGCAGAGGGATAGGCAAGCTCACTTGAAAGCTGAGTAGATGCTTAAACCTCAGGGGTGGGACAGGGAATAATTAAAATGTTGCATCCCATAGAGATTTGAACATGCCAAGGGAAAGGGAACAACAAATCCTGCTTCACTGTTTTCCTAGTTGAGAAATGAACTGGGTTTACAAGACCAAAAGCTTTGGCAGCAAGTGCCTAATAGTTGTTTGTATCTCACACCACATTTAGGATGTAGAATTGAGTAAATCAAAAAGCAGCCAGACAAGAACATTGTGCAGGACCCTGTCTGCTCCAGCAGCTGAAGACTGCCAAGGAAGAAATCCCAAGGGAGTTAAATACAGTCATACTAAAAATACCTGGGAAAAGCAAGCTAATGAAAACCCTGAAGGACCTCACTTCTGATCACAATGGCTATACCCTACCAAGGCATATTAACACTCTACCAAACTGCTTCCCAAAAGACATCAAGAAGGGAATGGTCTCTCATAGGACCAGATTCTTCTCTAAGAGATCTTGAAAGCCAAGCAGAGGCAGCTGGGAGGAAAAATAAGCAAAGATGACTGCTTTGGCAGTATTTATTCCATGAGCTAGTCATAATCTCTTCCATATTCAATAGCCTTTCACCATTTCCAGAAGCAACCAGACTCTTTATGAGGTCTTTTTGGTTTGCTTTTCTATAATAATAATAATATGCTTTTGAGTCAGCAGATGGCAAGCTAGAGAGACTTCTATGAGACATGTTTCTAGATCATCTATTTCAAATTAGTTCTCTCTTCAAACTAAATTCCAGCTCTCTTCACATACTCTTCTTCCCCGAGACTCCTACATTTCACATTTTCAGTTTGCTATCTTCTCCGGCAACTGTAACTTGGCAGTTCCAGGCAGAGAGAAGGGCACTGGAATGTGTTGCTGACTTCAGCATATGTCCAGTACAATGTCTCCAGACTCTAAGCAACACTCCAGCCTGGCCTCCCTCTGAAGACTACTGCAAGCTGTTGCTTATCAGCGTGTACAGGGTATTGAAAGCAGATGGACAAAGATCGCTGGCTGAGCACTTTCTGGTGCTGCAGTCAGTTGCTGAGCAGATTGTCTCAGGGCACGTCTGCAAACTACCCCACAGGCTCTGGAAACAGACGTACCTCAGGGTGCAGTTCTCATTGCTGAGTCCTCTTTGGAAGTCTGAAACAGACTGAAAACAAATGTTTCATAGCTATGACAGGGCTTAATCTACTGGACAGATGAAGCAAAACCACCATCACCTTTCAGCACTCTGTCTTAAGTATGTAGTAACCATCCTGTTTTCAAGACAGGCTCAACTTCCAGTGACAAGGAAGAGTTATTGAAGGCATTCATGTGTTTGATTCTACCTGGCCTGTTTCTCACCAGTGAATGGCTGAGGTCAGTACATGCCCAGCTGAATTATGAAGGGATCTTTATTATGAAGCTCAGAGAGCTGGAAAGGAAAAATCCTGAAAGTTTAATTGAAGCTTATATATGATGCCTTTCAAGTCATTAACATCCTAAGACTATCTCACACAAATGTGCACAGGAGTGAAAACCAAATATAGTAGAGACTTTGAGAGAAATTTTTCAACAAAAGCACTAAAAAGGAGGGAGTTTACTGTAAAAGTGTAGACACAATATACAGAACAAAGTACACTTGACAGCATGCAGAATTAAATTAGGGAAAACTAAAATCAAATCTGCTCAACCATATGGACTAAGGCAGCAGAACATAGCTCAGCACCAAACACATCAGAAAGCATTATGTGAAGTGAG
The DNA here is from genome assembly GCA_024733675.1 of Psilopsiagon aymara. Lineage (NCBI taxonomy): Eukaryota > Metazoa > Chordata > Aves > Psittaciformes > Psittacidae > Psilopsiagon > Psilopsiagon aymara. The sequence goes on along the minus strand of JANRGW010030612.1, from coordinate 20,342 downwards.
CAGCAATTCCATAAATCCAACAGTAGCATTTTACTACCAGGCTATAGCAGAGTATTGTCCCTCCATCCTCAGGGAGGTAACAGCTGATGCCCAGACCAAAAGGCACAGTATTACAACACATGGTTCTCTTACCCTGGGGCTGCCACCCACACCTGCAAGAAAATTCCTAGCAAAAGCTCCTAGTGCTAGCACAACCTTGGTGACCTCAAGAAAGTCACTTTACCCCTGCATCCTGTGGCCCTAAAGTGTAAAACAAGAGTAAATACTTGCTGCCCCCAAACCAGGTCACAGAAGAGCCGAGTAGAGTCTGCAATGGGGTTTAAAGTCACTGGGATTTGACACATTAGAAATGTTATTAAAACATCATGACAGTCTAACAGCGTTTCCATTAAACATCCCATCCTTCACAGAAGTTTATGCTTTGGCACAAGACAAACAATGAAAAGAATTTCAGATGAGGCCTTTGTAGCAGGATATATTCCTGCATCTGGCAATTGTGTTCCCAAGAGACAGACATTTAAACAGCCAGAAGTAATGAATATGCTTCAGTACCTTCGAGTGCTGGTGAAAAGTGAAAAAGCAGGAGAAACAGGTACTTGCACTCCATGGAGACTGGAATGTAACATCAGAACTAGGGGGCTATAAGCTTCTAGAAAGGAGAGATGAACTTTGGCACCCTGATATGCCCTCAGAGCACAGTGCTATGTTGCATGGAACGATGAAGAGGAAACCAGGGTCACTGGGCTCCAGTCCTCCAAACCCTTGCTTCAGTGAGCTGCTCTTTAGGCACCTGGCCAGGCCACGTAAAACACTATGAAAATTGGTTTTAAATGCTACATCAAGAAGACACATGCCAACAATATTCAGCTGAAGCACTGAAAACACCCTCCACCCTCCTAATCTACCCTTATACCAGTATCTGCCCATGAGAACTACACTTTACAGTGTACGCCACCCTAAGATCACTCAAAGTTTATGTTAACAGAGCAACCTTAGTTGTCCTTGTTGCTAATAACAAACCTGTATTTAACACAGCTAGAGGTGTATCAGACACAGTAACAGAACTGGAATTTACATCCCTTTTTTCTTACCTTTACCAAGGCAGACTAAGAAGTTTGCAACTTTAAACTGGAAGCCTATTTTGACTTCTGCTTTGCATTCAGGTAATTTCTCGTCACACCGTCCAAAGTGCGGCTGAAAATATGTTGTGTTTTTTCTGCAGTATAATTTTATTGCTGGCCTTCTGCCAAGAGTCTTTCTGGCAGCATCTCCCACAGTTGGAAACTGTGTATCTGGGTCAGAAAAGACAAGCCGCTTTTCAGAACAGCTCAATACATTTGGCAGAGATGCTGATATTGTAATTGAACTCTTTCAGCAACTCTTTTTATGATGTACCCAGACACCAAACAAAACAAGATCTGCAGTGCTGATTAATGTCAAAATAACTGACAGAGAAATATCAAAATAGTTTTCCCTCATGTTAAAAGTATCAACAAACTCAGGGGAACAGATAAGAAATCCAATTCATGAGGATTCGGTGAGGAGCACAGGGCAGAGAAATCTGCAGAGTATGACTGACCCCCCACTTGTGCAGGTATTATTTTAAATCCAGACTCCCTCTACACTGCACAGAGCTGGTTTCTTCATTCTTCTCCACCATAAGAAGAGAAATCCTTGGCAGTCATCACCGTGGAAGTATTCTGTAAAGAAGTGCAATTGTAACACTGGGATGCATATTTAATGAGCCTCAGCCTGCTTCCAACAATATGCTCAGCATTCAGTTTCACCTGGAGACTGTACATTCATAGGAGTTTTATTTTCCAGGTAATGCAATTCCTGGCAAAATTGCATCTGGGTTTGCATTTAGAACACTGGAATTCTCCAGCCAAATTAATAATTACAAAGCAACACTACAGTTAAAAGCTGGGAAAGGTATTTCCTCTAGCAAATGCCCGTATTCCATACAACAAATACTTGGATGTAGCTTTACCCTTGCCTGTTCAGCTCTCGAAATGTTTCAAGAAAGGCTCCTGTGCTCAGGAATCTCTTAGGAGCAGCCTCTGTCAAGCAGCCCCAACATGCAGCTTCAACAGGAACCAAAGACAGGGTAGGCACATACTTGATAAACAGCTCTGGAATCATGGACAGAGAAATCAAAGTCATCTTCCCATGGTACACAGATCTGCCTGTGCTCACAGCACAAGGGAAGCAGCTGCCCAGTTGTCAGCATGGAAGAAGCTACAGTAAGAGCTCCTGGAGGGATTTCAGCTGTGCCAAAGACAGGCATAGAGAGAGAACCTGGAGACCCTGGGTTCAAAGATGCCACGAAGAACTTGTAAAGAACACATGGATTCTCCTGCAGATTGTAGAGCAAGGAATGAAAAAGCAATCAAAATAAATCACACTGGTGAAGTAGTTAAAGAAGTTGAAGAAATAAAGCCAGACAATCAGTTAATCTAGATTAATGCATGAAGGTAACAGGAAATAGGGATGTGCAGAGCATAGCTCGCATTTTTAGCTCCTGGAAAGAGGGTGAAGAAAAGATGATCTAAGGGGAAATCATCACTAGCCTAACAGGAAGGTTAAAAATGGAACACGGAGGCACAGTGTGAGCATATATACAATCACTTGAAGAAGAAAATGCTGTATCTTATATAGAACCACATCCAATCTCAGAAAGGAATATGCATTAGTAGAAATAACCACAGATAGCAAATTGTAACCTATAACAAAAAAAAAATAGTTTTGGAAGGAATATAAATCTATCTCCTTTATGATTCAAGCTACTCTTCACTAGTGAGGGCAGGAAGATACATGATCAAACTCACCAAGTGCTCTTCGGAGCAGCACACCAGTTGCAGTCCTCCAGGTATTTCTTATATCTATTTCCTTCCAGATTTTTATGTAGCCTCATGTCCCCCAAATTGCACAACGCCCAGCACACCAGTCCCAGCTAGTGCTGAGAGCCTCTAATGAAACCCTGGAATGGGTCAAGATGCAAGACTGAGCAGAGACAGAATAAGTGCAAGGAATAAAAAGGATTTTAAAAGTGGCTGGTTTTAAATTACAAATTGACACATGAACAGAACATTAATAATGTGTTTCCTGCTCAACCAGTCAGAAACAGCCAAAACTGGATTGCCTGTAAAACCCAGCACTATAAAAACCAACTTGTTAAAGGGAGCACTTGGCAGGTGCCTAAAAAATAATAATCACAGATTAGATAATACATAAATAACTAATAGCAAAGTACTCGTTTGGGACAAGGTAAAAACCACCAGTGGATTCTCTGTCTGTGAAATGTTAAACTGACTTCTATCATCCTAACACAGGCATTCCTGCTCTTCTGGCTAAACTGGACAATGCCAACCTGTTGCTTCACAGCACACACCCGTTTCTAAAGCCATAATCTGACATCCACACTCAAGATATCTGAAGTTCCTAACAGACTACATTCATTTACAGATGAAGAATTAACTAAATTAATAAAAGGTATTACATTACACTGAAATGACACCATCTGCAATGTTGTTCATTCAGAGACAGACCTGGTTTAAGCACAATTCTGGATCTGTGACTCAAATTACATCGCATTCTCCAAAAGAATCACACAAAGCAGTTCAGTGCCATGCTGGCCTTCTCACCACGCAAGCCCTGTCCTGCACTCACATCCCAACACTAAAGCTTTATAAAGCTGCAAGCTGCTAGATACTTTCCATGTCGTTTGTGTCCACTTCCTTATCTGCAAGGCCTTCTTTGCTCCAGAACCATAGTGGGAAACAGCCACAATGTTTAAGGGATTAAGAACAGGGATACATTCCTTCCACAGCACCCTTCTGTTTAACTGAAATAGCTGCAGTGCCCCAGTTTCTTTCCTGCTATGATTCATATCCCGTAGACTGCAGGGTGACCTGAGTTGCAGCCTACCAACTAACTACATTTGACACAACCAGAATGTGGAAAAGACCAGCAAGATGTCACTCTTCCATCAAGAAGAATCCATCTTCTACAGAACTGTGAGAGGCCAAAGGTATACACATGGAAAAGGCTAAAAATCATAGCATTCCCTCACTATGGTGGTAATAAATACAAGAGAGACTAGAGAACAAACCGACCTACAGGAAAACTAAATTTGCTTGTATTGGTGGTTTGCACTTTTCATCAGTTCCATGAGGCAATAGCAAAACTAGCTGTCCCCTGTTCTGCATCCCAAGCTAAATCATATCTTGGTAGTTAGTAAGATGAAAGAGTAAAGCAGTGTGGATCCTAAACTTGAGTTGTAAATAAAACAAAGTCAGTGCTTTTTTCTTACAAGCAATACAATGTGAATAATTGAGATTCATGTTTTTCTAATGTTTACATCAAGTTTCAAAGTATTAAGAAGCCTTTAAGAACAAATGCTGGCCTTCTGACTAAAGTTTCAGCAAGCCTTAATGCTGAAATTTAAGCAACATTTTCTCCCCTCGAGTTTCTTCCCATGTCAATATGTAAAGAAGCTGGCATTTTCAATACTGCAAATCCACACTGGCTACTGTGCACATCTGCCTTCCACAGCCAGTTTAAACATTCATAACTCTGCACTTAAATGCATTTTCTACTCTGCCACTCTTGCTGCTCCAGTGCCTTTTTGGAGGTGTTATTTTTTTTAATTAAAGGGAGATAATTTCAAAGGATTTGGAAGAGCACTACACTCTGCAAGCACTGTGCAAAGAGCTCTTGTGCTCTCAGCCAGTACACCTCCTCCATCACCAGACTTACACCATGTTTTAGTTCGATTTTGACTACTGAACATATCCACTGCCTAATTAGCTATCTTGTCAAAGGTTCTGGGTTACTTTAAGCTTCTTTAAAGTTTCTTCCTCTCATCTGTCCAACCCTGTTATTTCCCATTTATTTCTCTCATTCCCCTGTGTCCCAGATGATTATTTCCAGGGAAGTCTGAAGCCCAATGTGACAACTGTAATGCCACAGAAGCATCTGAAACTAAATCTGTAATTATGGTCTTGGGCTGTTTCAGAAACCAAAGCTTCCTCCCTTGAAACAGTTCCTTCACAACGCTGCAGTTCTGACCTGTACAGTCTCAGCAGCCCAGGGGAGCAGCATCTTGGCTGCTGCACCACTCGGGTCCTCATTCCCACCTCCAGAGGCTCACCACAGCCCTCAGCTACAGCAAAACCAAACTTACAGCCTAATGAATGAATTTCTTCCACATAACTGACTTGGAACTGACTTTATAAGTCATTCATACAAAAGAGAGGGGAAAGGAGGACTTTTAGTAGAATTGTTTTAAAAAGCACATGTTCCATAAAATCAGTATTGCACACCAATGAATCAGTGTTAGTAATGGAAGCATTTGGAGTGGGAAGAATGACAGAAATACAGAAATCCTATCTGCCAGGCAGGAGCTACAAAATTTGATTTCAAATATAGTTCAAGAACCCCTACAACAGAAAGCAAAGGGAATATCTCTCCAGGGACCAGTACCCTGGCTGCCATCAATTTTCAGCCCCAGAATGCAATTATTTACTTCATATGCTTGATAACTCTACCAAAAGATTTGAATTAGTTTATCCAGGCATGAAAGCTAGCAACAATATCCTTATGAAAGTAACACACACCGCCACACACCAGTGTGTTAGTCTGGCATCAGTGATTTAAGTCCACTATGTCTTGAACAAGATTTTGTAGTAGGAAGCCCTGGCTTGGCCAGGAGGAAGAATAAGAGCCACAAACATATTCAGAGATTTACAAATCCCATTTTAAAAATCCCATTTTCCTGGAATACCAGAAGACTCTCGAAATGCTTTGAATTGGCGTAATCCAGCATCTTCTTGCCTCAGCAGATCTATGCTGCAAACATGTGCTGTCAGATCTGCCAACTTCAGTTGCAGAACTCATCTATTATTCTTCTCTCCAGTTAGCACAGCAGAGCTGTGTAAAAGTATTAAAAAAGCTACCTCCAGCAGGGACCACTGTGGTGGCGGTGCTGTTTGAAGACCACGAGCCGAGCTGCACAGTTAATTCCTCAGCTTAGGTTATATCTGTGTCTCATCCTTAGGAACTTCCTGAGACAAGTAATGAATTCCACAGCCTTTTTTGTTTGCTTATTTTTAATATGATATTGAAATAGAAAAAGATTAGCAAAATTATGTTTAGGTGCCTGTAGCACTATCTTCTCCAGTGTCTTCAGAGAACACAACTGTTTAAGTAATTGATCTTGAACTTGAGAAGTTCCATTCAATTGGGGTTTTTATCTTTTGAATTCCAAATAAAACCTGGTGGAAACAAGAAGCCAACAGCACAAATCTGCCAGTCTCACCTGGGGGTCATTTTTCAGAACAGACATGACTTTTTTCTTTACATTTCATATACGGCTCTGAATTAGTTTCATCTCTCTTCACAGATAACAGTGTCATCTCTAGTGTGCCACTTCACTCAGAGCAGCGTGAAAGATGCTTCTTCATCTCTTAATAGAAGGCTCTTCAGTTTTTGCCACTAAACACTGTTTTCTTTAGATCAGGTAATGAACATTGTACCTTGTTCTCCCTGTCAGCATTAAGCAACACATCTCTGAACAGCAAAATACAAGCCTGTAATGAACATCAGTGTCTTGGAGGCCATATGCTTGCCGCAAACACACAGAAAACCGCTCAACTCCAGTGTAGAAGAGGGTGCATACCAGTTTTGGTCCAAGGGAAGCAAACAAACTGTGCAATCAATAGCAGCATTCAAAGTGCCCTGAGCTTTGCAGGGAGATTGATTTACAACAACAAAATCCCTTCTCCCCAAAGCTCCCTTCATACACTACAGATGCTAAAAGTAACACCTGAAATTACTATCAGGGGAAAGACTAGAGAAAAACAATCTAAGTTAGTTTATTTTGGGCCATTAACTGCATTTTGTGTCTAGCCACTTCAGTTCCCCTGATAACAGGAAACCTGCTGTTCCTAAAAGCATCACTGAAAAATAAAATAAATCCCTTCAAAAGAAGGTGTATTTGGAAAGCTGAAACCTGTCAGCGTAGGAGAGTGCACAGCGCAAGAGGCAGAGGGCAGGATCAAAACCTGAATTAAAACCAACTACTATACAAACAGATGGTGTTCTCCTAAACTGGGCAATAGGACATAAAACCTTTCATCCCTCAGTGAAAGGTTATGAGGAAGCTAGATCAGAGTCTTGACATTTTTATTGCCTACTTAGGCCACGTATGTAAATATGGGTCTATGTCACATCATCATTATTATAGGCTGCCACAGCAAAGAGAACAGGAACATTGACCTCTGGGCTTGTCAGCACAAAAAACCTGCGTGGTTTTCAAAGTCTACACTTTTAGTGGTAAAAGACTGTCAGATTATAATGCTGTCAATCTGGTTTATTCTACAGTTCAAACAAAATTCAACTCTAAACCACGAAACTTTTGTGTTAATGAGAAAAAATATCTTAAAAAAGTACCACAATGTGTTGCTTTGTGCACTGAAAGCACTTCTGTTTTACAAATTCTTCTGTTCTCTCTGCATGGCTCCTCTGCTGTGAGACAAAAATCTCTGTTTCGGGCTTCTCAGTGATATTTGCCGACTCCTACGCTTGCCGCACCACAGTGTTCAGAGGCCAGTCAGAACTAACTTGACAAGTTAGTTCATCATTAATTAACTGCAGAAATACATTAAAGAAAACAACACCAAGGTGAAAGAACCTTCTTCCAAAGGCTTTGTGCTTGTTTTGAGAGGAACAAAAAGGAAGTAATTAAACCTGGCTAACACTTCTCACTTAGCATCTTGTTCTGAAGCATTTAGAAGTCTCACTTTGAAAGACCAGGAAAAGAACTTCAGAGCCACCAGTGCAAAGCCCTCAACACAAAAAAACCTGTCCCTAAAATTCAGTGGACAAATCCTACCGGAGGGTTTCATGCTTTACCAAGACAAAATCCAGAAGTTAAATTTAGAATGATGATTTCTGCAGGCGCTCAGATGTTTCTGTTCTAAATTTTCTAGAAATTGCAAATTACAACTTGGCAGACTTTAAACTGACCCAGCATGTGCCTTCTGCAATCCAAATCATATTCTGCCCTATTACTCTGCAAAACTGTTAGGAAAAAATACCCTGCCTTTCAACACATGGTTTCAGACAAGCGACAGAGACATTCCATTTATCTCTGGGCTAAGAACAAAACTGAAGGTTTTTTTTTTTTCCCCTTGGAATACCAACCATGAAAATTAAAAGCTAATAGAGGAATCGGTTATCTCCATTGGAGAATAAGTGTAGTTTGCTTAATACCACCACTTAACATAACTGTATTAATTCAGAATGGTTGTGATAATTTTTTTCCATTTACCATGGGGAGAATAGATCACATTTCCAGACTCTCTGATCCCACTCTTCAATCCTGCAGCTAGATACTCACCAATGCGTGCAGGTGTCACCAGGCTGTTTTGTGGAAGCAAGTGGCAGTCCCTCCAAGTTCACTAACATCGTCTCTGCAGCTACTCCAGAGATCAAGGTTTCTTGCAACACCATGAACAACAAATTGAATGAACCAGCTCAGAGGTTACAGACCAGAGAAATCTGGGAAACTACTTCACTGTACACCAGTAAGCAGACAGTACTACCCAACCTTCCATTGCTGACATACAGGAGATCACAATCTTCAGGCTGGACTAAACAGCAGAGACTCAATACATTACTCAGTCTCTTCCATTTTGATTGCAGTATCAAGCTTCAAAGTGCTTTTATTAGCAAAAAGTTATCAGACCTTAGCTACACGCACAAGAATTTCACAACACTTCATAAACATTAATTCTCCAATTGCTGTAATAGCTGTAAATGTTATGCTGTCTGCATTTAGAAGAGACCCCGTTGCCCAATAACTTAAGAGACTTGCCTAGTGCCATAGTAAAGGAGCAGTAGGACTTGGAAAACTAGTTCATTTTTCATTTACTATACATACTAAGCGTGGAGCATGCCCTCTCCTCTCCTTTCTAGCTTTCCACCCTTTTCTTAGGATTATTTAATTTGAACAGGCACTGCACTGCTGGCTGCTTTTGCTATTCAATCTCTCCCTCACAGGACAACAGTACTCCTCCACAGGTCAGCTTGGCAAACTGTCATAGCAAATGCTTGACAACAGTTACCTGTAGATTCATGAGATTCAAATTAGCAATTCAGTACCTGAATATGGTGTGATGAGACTCAGGAATCTAATTCAGAATGTGTCCTATTTTCAGGCATCAAATTTTTCTGAGCACTCAACTCTTTTGTAAGTCAGACTGACATGGACTCAGGATCCTTATGTGTCTTTTCCAAAGAGGACAATGGAGTCCCTCTTTTGCTAGGCAGCAGGACACACAGAGTCTGTTCTCTTGAAGAATTGAAGCCAGAAAAATAAGAGCATTTCAGGACACTAGCAAAGGACCTGAGCCATTCTGCAAGATAATGGGAAGCTTTGCAGCCCCACTCTATAAAGCAGCCTACTTCTTACCATCGAGCAGCTCACTCTGGACACCGAATTGTAGTATATTTTTGGGGTCTGAATTAAAACCCAAAGGTAGTTGTCTTTGCCACTTGGTGTTTCTTTGCCATTTGCTCTGCACAGCATAGGAGCAAGCTATGGAGGATAGGGGTGTTCATTCTTCTCTGTCTCTTCAAATAAATAAAAATCAACCGACAAAGCCCAGTCTTCACAGTAGATACTAGGCAGCTATCTAAACCATCCCAAAACAATCCAAGAGAATGGACAGCATCTCTTACAAATAAGAAATGAATTGGTAACTCCTCTATGACCAGGAGTACACATGTGTCATCACTTCCCCTGCCTGTACCCCAGTCACACACCTCGAACAGTATCTCTTCAATCTGCCTCACACTAAGCTCCAGCCATCTAATTGCAGTTTATAATTTCTGTGAGTTCATTCAGGATGGCTGCTTTGATCCGACATCAAGGAGGCTACAGACTGTGTACTTCAATAGCATGATCCCTCCAACAAGCCCAACTCTGCCAAAAGGCCATTTTTCATCTCTATTGATACTACTTTTTCCTACTTCTAACCCCATCTCTCTTACCAAACACCTACTGCTTTCCTTGGGCTTCATGCATCCTGGATATCTGGATGTCCAGGCAAGCAGTTTTGTCTCCTGTATAGCAAACAGGAGATATTCCAGACCTTGTTAGAATAGAGCATTTTCAGCTGGAAGGGACCTACAATGATCATTTAGTCCAACTGAAACACAAGAGGAGCACAGATAATGGAAATGAAGCAAGGCAAAGGCAAGTGAGGGGAAGTACAGCAAACCCCTGTACTCTCAGCCAGAAGTCAATCTTTTGTGTACTGAGCATGAGACTTGCTACTGTACTGTGTGATGAGGGTAAAGAGAACTCATTGAGACAAGGTGCACCTGCTAAAACTGGCAAGAAAACCAGCTGACTACTGCAAATCAGTAGTGCCCAGTGCAAACAGAAAGCAAGTCTGTTCTTCTGGCACAAGAGAACTCCATTACTGCAAGGAGCACATACAGATCAGACATTTACTAGCAAAACAAAAGAAGCTAGCCAAGGGATTTATATTTAAGATTACAGATCACACTATGAAAGAAAACAAACATGCCACTGAATCCCATACCCAGACAAGCTCTCCTCGAGCAGTTCTTCCTCTGAAGGAGAACTGCAAGGAGACAGCCTGAGCCAACACTTTCTACAGCAACAGCAGAAACACCAGTACAATGATATTCAAACCCTGCAGTATCTGCAGAAGCATCAGTAAATAGACACTCCAAATGCTGAAGGAACATTTGACAGTTTCAGCTGGACTCCCTCACTGGGCAATTAATTGATCCCTGTCAGCTTAGCTCAGCTCTCTATTTGCCTGCTTCTCTGCAAACTCTTCTGAGTCTTCTTTAGCAATAATATTCTTTCAGCACACTTTTCCCCTCCAGAATGTCATGGAACTTGACACAACTATCAGAGGTTCTGTAGACATGGTGCTGGAAGGATGACCAACACCACCCTGTAAAGGAGAGGCCAACTGCATCTTTGGATGGTGCTGCTGCAAGTTCTCACTGAGGGTGGAATGCTGTTATGACAGTGACACTGTGCTCATGTTGCATTACTAAAAGCACACTTGGAAGCATCTCAACAGGAACCAGACCAGAGGCATGCTACCACCCAACTACACAGAAAAAGCAGATCCATCTGCAATGTGATTATTTTAATACTAACACAGAATCTATTAAGGAGTCTGTGTTCCATTAAGGAACACAAAACATCGCACCTATGCAATGGTAAGTTCTTCAACTAAGAACAGGAACTTATTGAAGAATGTTTGGAGCGGCCACATCCCATTTCCCTTTACAGAATCTGCTTTTGTAAGTCATGGTGCCTCAACAGTTGCAGCTTTATCAGTAGTCCCATGTAAGCACTCTTTCCAAGAGCTTTTCCTTAGCTCTGCAGTCATACTTCGTTTCACACTGAAACTTGGCATGAAGCTCAGGCTCCTGACCCATAGCAAGAAGTTAAACAACACTGCTCATTTGTTTTTAAAAGGGTCAGGAAGTCTCCAGTTTCAGGTTCTTCAGTGTTCGGTCTGGAGGGAAGCAAATATACACAGTACCAACTCAGGAACATTCAGTATTCAACCCCAGTGTGCAAAGAACAGGGGTTAATCAGAGATCTGTCAAATATGTACTTTGTAAACTGCTCTTATTATGGTTTATTACATGAGGTCACATCCACAAAAAAAGATTTCTGGTCAAGAGTTCACTAGTTATAGAATGCTGACTCCCAGCTACCTGCTTTAAACAATATCCTTTATCCCATGAGCTAACAAAGAGGAAAATGACTGAAAGATAAAGCAGACTGCCTGGAAATAATCAACATGCAAAAGACAATCTTATTCCCACATGGAATGTTAGTATGAAAGACACAAAGACAAAAATATTTTGATTTTATTTTTATGCCTTTTATCACAACTGATTCCAACATTGCCATCACTACTGAGACAGGGACAGCTGTTTTTTCTAAACCGTGGAATACTGTGAAATCCAAAGTGGAAAAGTCTCGTGTAAGTTGGTAAAGCACAAGCATGCAAAGGAGACCTCCACATCAAATTCATTCCTTAGCGGGGCAGCTCTGAAGGAATAAAGAGTACAGTTGCAGTCAACCATCTTCTAATACAAAGTAACATTAAATATTATATACTTATTTAGCAGCTACAATGCCAGGTCTCGCATCATTTACTAAGACTGAAAATTCAATCAAATTCTTTAAATTGTCAAAAATACCCCAGCTACAGGAGGTTCTTGTTCACCTCCTAGGTGGGAGTCATGATTCTTTTCTCTGACACAAATTTAGACAACTGTGTTCTCTCTTCAGCCTCCTGGCCATCTGTAGAGATGAGGAGGTGTGTACAGATGTGGGCTCAGAGCAGAACAAGCTACTTGTCTGAGCTCATATTTTTGGCAGCCACCAATTTCACCCTCACCCACCAGAAGCGGAGAAGTTACCAGCTTTGTCTCTCCCCCCACTTCCCCAGTATTTGCCTTTCTTTCTGGCTTTTCTAGAACACTTGTCACCGTATTTACCAGAGAACATTTATTACTGGTTTCAAAATATCAATTTTTTATCAGATAAAAGCATTTCAGGCCTTTCTCGGTGAAAAATCAGACAGAAAGAAATGGAATTTTGTGCTAAATTGGTGTCAGAATCTGAAGAGAGGCCAAATACTCCCCTAATCAATACTTTCAGTTTATCACTAGACCTTTTTCACTGGATCAGTGTTACCCTGTGCCTGGTATTGAAGACATTACCCACTGGGCTTTTTACTAGTTTCCAGTCTTAGAAGGAATGCTCACAATTATTCCGGGCTTGACTGTGACATAACATGCCCAGTTCCACGCATAAGCGCTGCATTTGAAGCCCAGAGATGCACTCTTTAAGGTCATCCAAATGGCACAGCTGGTTAATTTAAAGAAACAAATTAAGTCTCAGTATGACTTAAGACTTGGACAGCGTGACCGGGTAACCAAAGAAGTCCTAATCTATTTGTTAAATCCAATTATCTAGACATCAAATCAAGAGTTCATGAAACATTAGGACACTGAATAGCTGCTTACCAAATACTTTTAGCTCTCTGAAAAGATGACAATCACTAAGAATCTATGACATGGAAAAGGTGTTCTTCAAAGCACAGATGGGTAGAAATCAGTTCTCAGACATTTATGTTTTCCTGTCATCTTCTGCTGAGTTAAATCAGCTATCAGAGTAAAGGAAAGAGATTAGGATTGGCAGTGGAATAGGAGTAGAAATTCAATCTAAGTCTCTATACTGTATGCATTTACAAAATAAGTCCAGCAGATGCCCAGCTCCAAATAGGTTCCTGGGTAGGATATCTGTCTAGGTTACCTACGGGGAGAGGAACTCCAGTTCTCAGTGTACTTATTGTTCAGGAAAGGAACTACAGAAGCCAAGAACTGAGGCTTTTCTTTCTCTTTGTTTCAGGGTGAGGAGTTACAACTAACATCTATCTGAAGTATTCCTCATTAAGAGAAAAGACCCCTACCCTAGGCACAACTTTCATGTCTCTATATAAACAGAAACAAAGAACAAAATTAGACAGTCAGATTCAGTATTCCATCTCTACAATAAAGTACAATCCAACTTGAAATTTCTCCCTTGTCTACTCTGAAGTCAGTCCAGGCTTGGCTCTGGGGTGCACAACTACCACAGTACGTGATACTATGGGGCTAAACACTTCCCAGATTTTTATGGGTACCTTCCAATTTTTTCTACAAACACTTCATAGTCTTCCTTGTTGTTCTCTACAGGACTTCGTTTCACCTATCTTACTTGGAGCAATATGTTCCCTACTCGTCCCATCATACGACAGCCCCCAGCTTTCCAGTACTTCACTCCCCAGCGTCACAGCTAAAGCTGTACATCTACAGCTGCCCCTTCCATTAAAGCAAAATATTCAAAAATTGGTGTACTGTACATAAATTAAAGTAGATCAGGGGAAAAGTACCAAGCACGCAGAGAGAGAACTGACTACAGCACCCCATAACCACAAAGAGCAGGTTTCCATATGCAAAGAGCTTCCCCTTCAGCATAGAAGTGTCAAAAAATCAGATAAATGACTAATTTTTCTTCTTGTCTTCACACAGGAGAACTGATGTCCTCACCCAGATGCAGCATCAGCCACACACCTATCAGAATATCACAGCATAGCTGGAAAAACCAGCTGTGCCGGCTGTGCTCACTGCTACTACCACTCCCCACCAGCTCCAAGCTACACCAGTGCACCATAACCAGGCTTGGACAGGGTAATTACCACCACATAACCAACTGCTATTTAAATCCAGCTCCAAAAATCCACTAAATGTCAGTGGATATTAATCACTAGACCTTTTACACTGGATCACAGTGTTACCCTGTCCCTGGTATTGAAGACATTACCCACTGGGCTTTTTACTGTGGATATCAGTGGATTTAAGTGCTGACTAGCAACACGTTATTTGCTTCTATGGTTAACAAAAGCATCCACAGCCCAATCCCATTCACCTTATCTCAGGCAGGTTACACCATTGGACCCTTTCTGATCATGTTACATACTGTAACAGAGGCACAGCACTGGCTTCGCTCTTGCCAGCTGCCTCCCACAGGACAGAGAGCTCAAATGCTCTGTTTTTAATACAACCTGTAATTTGTTTTTTAAATGCCCTGATTTGTACAGTCTTAACTGTAGGGTTTAACCCAGACTCCAGGTGATACGTCTACTACAACCACTCCATGTTTTGCTAAGCAGGCTGTAAAAAGACCATTTAACTTAGATACCTTCTTTATCCAGGTGTATACCTGCTAGTGATTTTAAGGTCACCACCTATTTCAGCAATAGCAACTAAATTCAGCTGGGTGCAGCATGTGGCAACAATCCAACTGAATTTTGTGCACTCTTATAACAGCAAACAGGAGGGCATTCAAGACAGAAAGCGTGGTTATGGAAAGGGTTAAACAGGATCTCAGCAACAAGGCTTTGGCTGCTACACCGTAACAACAAACCCAATACCCTGCAACAAGTAATGATTTTGTTATGCCTCCCCTCCAATATTAACCATGACTTATCACAATCCACTCTTACAGAACCCTTTAAAATCTAGAATAAAAAAGGTCTATCAATTTCACAGTATCATTGGCACTAGCATAAACCGTTCTGTGGCAAAATCTTCCTGAAGGAAATCAGCAGTACTGCATGCCCAGAAAGATGCCGCTCCCAAGCCTGGAGACTCCTCAGCCTCTACCATGACTGTTTTGCCAAAGCTCATTGCTAAAAGCATACACCACTTGTTCCAAATCAGCTTCAAAGAGCTCATGTGCCTGGGCTTCACCCACACCTGCAGCCTGTTGGTGCTTTTCCAAGAAGGCAGGAACTGCCAGCTGAAAACTAGGATAGGGGCAGATTTTGTTCAGGGCCATAATCAGTTGGATACCCACATGTAACATCATACGTGTAATACTAAAGATGCTTTAGGGCTGCATACTTAAATCACTCTGCTAGCACTTGAATTTGCAGTATTACAAGCCAAACAAGAAATGTATTCAGTGAAAGTGCCTCCCCTCCCAAGAATCAGAGGAAATAGCAAAGTAAAGGCCTCTAAAACCAGATGCTCTTCTCTGCTCCTACTAAGGGACAATTTCTTAGATGTAGCATCACTTTCTCAACACTGAGTTCATTTACTGTCAAGCCAAATGACAAGTTCTGCTTCAATCATCATTTCACTTCTCCAGCACTAACCACATCAAAGTTTAAGGTCCGAAAATGTTAATCAGTTCTGTTTTCCAAGATTTCTTCAAGTTCTGGGATATCTCATGGTTACCTACTTGTAAGAGCTTTCCTCCCAACCAATATTCAAACATTTAATTTTTCAATAAAGTCTATTTAGAGTAAATGCACAAAACCAACAAGCAGCACAACTTAATTTGCTGTGATAACCAGACACACCCCAATCTTAGTTTATTTTTAAGCCTGCAATTAAGAGTAATTTAATTCCCTTATTGTAGACATTACATGAAAGAGAAACATTATTGTTAGAAGGGCATAGTGCTATTGGTCCACAAACCTTAGGACAGATAAATTGGGTCCTAGTAAAACAGCATATAATTTACATTTTAAGTCAATCACAGGTAGTATCTTGAGGCTCTTAAATAGTGTGCCAGACCACAACATAAGAGAACTAATGCAAAGCAACCCATGTAGTAGGATCACTTGAGTTCCTACAATCCAAGAGATCCCCTAAAATGAGTGAGCAGTTGGATTTCATAGGATTATTCCTCTTTCACATCATAAAATCATAGATGGGACCTTAAAGCTCAGCTAGTTCCAGCCCCCTGCCACAGGCAGGGACACCTTCCACTACAGCAGGTTGCTCCAAGTCTTGTCCAACCTGGCTTTGAACACTGCCAATGATGGGGCAGCCACAGCTTCTCTGGGCACCCTGTGCCAGCACCTCAGCACCCTCATAGCAAAGAATCCATTTGCACCTTTAATTTATCAGAGTGTTATGAAAATATTTTACTCCAAAAGCTATAAAATTTTGCATAGTTACAGAAAAATCAATGAAGTAAAACAATAAGGATACAGGGTTTAATAATCTATGGCCACCAGTACTTCAGAAGCCCGTCAGCAAAGGTGCAGGGGCCCGGCAATACAGCAACCCCGCACAGCTGCATGGAAAATCCACACAGAGCGTTAGTCCCAGCATTCCTGGTTTTAGCAGCAGAGAAAGAGGGAGAGAGGAGCCCAGTACCATGCTTCACATACCTTTTGGTAACAGCAGAACTGATGACATACCCTGAATCTTTTCTTACGCTTCTCCTATACCCAGCACCTTGTCCACATTCCAATACCACACAGGGAATTAACAGAAAGGTCAGTATATGCATTGAGGAGCAAAAGTATGAAGACAACAAACCAGCATGGAAAGGGGTCCAAGAATTCTCTGTCCTCTTCCATCCTGTGGTGCTTAGAGTGAGAGGTCCAGAAACATAAGCTAACATAGCTACAAAATAAAGCCCAAAAAGCCAAAGCACAAGAAGTTGATGCTAACCCACCCATACCATTCCTAAGACCCCTCTGCATGCTTTTTTTTCTTAAAAGGATACGAATTAAGGTTTTCAGCAAAGTTAACTAGAAACACTATCCCTCTGTGAGCTGACACAGTGTATGTGCCACTGCTTTCTGTCATCATTGCTCAGTGAAAGGCGTGCACATAAGAAGGAAAAACTACACAAGTGCCAAGAAATGCAGAAGCACAACTGAAAAAATATTGTCTCTGGGCTTGTAGCTTGTGTCAATTATCAGTTCTAATACAAAATACCAGCTCAAGGCTTCTGTTCCCCTAAATAACAAGTACAAAGTTTCTATTTCTCAAATCATGATGCAAGGACAACCAATGTATTCAAACTGGGATTTCTATAGACATGTCTGGTACTTGCATTTCTCTGCTATTTGAGTCCGTAACCAGTTTTCATGCTGCTTTAAACAGGAATTTTCCTTTTGACTTCAGCACTATACAGCAGCAAAGCCATCTTTACTTGCCAATACTGCTCAGTTTATAGCAAATCCAGGACACCACATCAGCCAAGTGCTCCTCGTGGATATGTTGTCAGAACAGAAAAGTCTTCCCTCCCCCAACCTCAACACAAAGTGAGCTACACAAATCAAAATGCTGTGCTGAAGTCCTCTGTCGGCATTTCCAGATCTACCATGAATCCTAACTCACCAAGAACTGAACGGTGGTCACTTCTAGGTGTACATACATCACCACAACCCAGAACAGGACTCTGAAAACTCCTTGTATGCTTTAACAGACACTTCAACAAACACACTCACAGTGGCTTTTTACACACTCAAAAGCTTGTTAACCAGCCAGGCATTTCCCTCTCTCCTCCTTCCAGCCGTGGATGTGCTCTTCAAAGAGCTCTGTTTACATGCCAAGTTACAAAGTTCAACTGCTTCCAAAGCAACGTGGAAAAAAGCACAGCTTTTACCATTCTACAGTGAGGTTTTTCACAACATGAAGTGACTTGGATTGCTTTTCCTTAATTTCCAAACAGGATTTCACAGTTCAAACAGAAAAAAAATAGTATCTTAGTCCACCCACAGGCCTTTGACGAACACTCACTGAGGGACTTCAAAAGAAGAGAGCTCTGCAACCTTAAGCATCATGTTACCCATAGAAAAAAACTGCTTTCAAGTCAGAAACAAGGGCCACCAAAATCTTCATATCCACCCGAGTTTAAACTACTTCTTGTGCTTACTCTTTCTTCTTATTTGCTTCCAAACCATGCATTTTGTGTGAAATCAACTGTGTCTGAAATCTCTTCTTCCAGGACAAGCAATGAGGCTGGATTTGGTCACTTCCTCAGCAACATTCACAGCAGGTCGCAGCTGCGGCTTCTCCAGCTCTCCACACACAAGTATTTCTGGAGAGAAATTAAGTCCTACATTTCTACCTTGCATGTAGCCTGTCAACCACTCAGAGCAAGAACTGACACTGCATCAGAACCTTTTTTGTGGAGAGCCAACAATTTTATCAGCAGTTCAGTAATAATGATCAGTTTGGATGAACAACCCTTGCAAATAAAACCCCCTGATAAAAACAGGAGTAGGAGAATTAGCAAGGACGGAGGGTTCTACCAGAAATGCCAAAGCAGCACCAGACTTGCACTGTCAATGTCAACATTCTGAGAAACAGAAAACATTAAACCCCAACTATTATCCATCCTTACCCACTCTTTTCCCCATCCTCTCCCTCCACTCTATACCAACATGAAGCAGGGGAAAATGATTGGAAAATTCCATAGAGAAGAGAACGACACATGCCAAGAACTTCCAGAGGCAAATCCAACTTCCTAAAAATGGCCAGGAATTTAGTAGAAGCTACAGCCAGCTGCCATCTGCTGACACAGACTTCTTCTTCCTCCCAACACTGGCAGGAAATAACTACAAGCCAGCTTTTACAAATGTTGGATGGCCCATCCAGGAGGTGGAACATTGAAATTCTTGGAAAACTCTTTTGCTTTTCAGAGACTGAGACATGACCTTGTGCAAGTGAAGGAATACAGCAATACAGCCTCTATAGAGACACTCTCCAGCCTTCCTCCTTTCCTGGACCAAAAGCTTGGTTTTCAAGGCCTCCCCTCAAGTACAGACAGCACCATTCCATGCTCTTCCCTTCCTTCCTGCAAACATTAGGCTCTCTGTGCCTCCACTGTTGCTTCCTTTGGGTCTCTCAGAGGATGGTTACCATATTTTTAACAAGAGCACGTTCTGCAAGCAATCCCTGCTCCTCCATTCCTTCTATGAATGAAGGAATTCATCTTAATTTTCTGTCTTTACCCTAGAAGGCCAGGTTTCGGATGCTCATTAGAACACACAACTATTTTAATATAAGTTCAATAACGCAGCTATTTTAATTGAAGTTAAATTTCCTAGCTACTTTCATGCCAATAGCCCAGCTATTTTAATTTAAGTTAAAGTTGCACAAATGTTTTTTGGAGCTGGAGATTTGAAAAACCTTATGTTCCTGACAGCAAGCACAGAATCACAGGGTGGTTTGGGTTAGAAGGAACCTGAAAGCCCATCTGGTTCTAACTCCCCTGCCACAAGCAGGAACACCTTCCACTGCCTACATAGGTTTTCCTTTACTTTAACAACACTTAGAATTCCTAAGTTTTCAGGACAAGCATGATAAAACTTGTTAAAAATGTTAATGAACAGCTGAAGAAAATCCCAATTCAGACACATCCAGGACCCCCCATTTGATAAGTTTCTGCATGGCTGTGTTCTGTGTGAGCTGCTTGGCGCAGGACATTTTCTTCTTACTTTCTGTAAACCACACGGCACCATTTTCAGAGCCACCTAAATAAATAATAAGACGTTTAGCTAGATAATGCATATTCTTGCTTTGATTCAAACCTTGTGTTTTCGCTCTCCTCAGCAGCCTGCCTGTGGCTCCACGGATACTCAGGTCCTCACCTCCACAAAAACCAGTGGGTTAACGATTAACAAACCCCAGCGCAACGCAAACTCACGATGAAGGAGACAACCGAGACCGAGCCACAGCCACTCCTTCCCGCACCACCACGGACCCTGCACAGGTACCGGGGCTACGGCTCCTCCCGCGAACTTCGCGCCCCCTCGCCGCGGCCGGGTGCTGCGAGGGGGAACCGCGGGCTGTCAGAGACGGAGCTGAACATCCCCCCCCACCTTATCAACGCACACCGGGGCCAGTGCCCGGTACCCGGCCCCCGCCCCGCGGCACCGCTCCCGCTGCGGGGCAGAGCGGGGCGCAGCTCG